>SJYW01053592.1:0-11257 GCA_006410735.1 Raphicerus campestris | reverse complement strand
TGGAAGTCCATTCCTGGTCTTTTGTTGAATGGTCTGGTTCTATCTTGGTCCCAGTGAATGGATTTGTGCAAATAAAGAACCCTAATTGGTACCCTATAGGCAGAGGGGACAGCCTCTTTGCTATCTCTACCAAAAGTCCATGATTCGATCCTGTCCTAGAGATACAACAAAACTCAGATATTTATAGGAGCAAAATCAGAAAGTGGGATTGCCAGTATTTTCAAGGATTTTAGTCGTTTCCAGTGTCTGTTGTACAGCCATTTTCAGCTTGTTTGTGCCTCATTACTCACTGACCCCTGCCTGTTGGTTTCTAAGACTCCATCCTATTCTCAGTCTTCAGCCCCGATCACTGACAGTGACTCACTCATCGCCAGCTGGTCTCTGCTGTATGTCATGGAGTCATGTCTAGCCTTGTGCTTTGACACAGATGACGCCTTGCAGTGTGACATGAGTGACTCTCAAAGGTTGCCCTGTCCCAAAGCATCTTCAAAGTGCAACTATGGGGCCTGAAGTTTTTGATACTAGAGTGGCTCATCTGAACTAAAGTATTAAAAATTGGGAAGGCCCTGGCCCAAATTCAAATGTAGCACCTGGAAGGAGTGACAAGCACACTTCAGAGGCCAGCAGATTATGGGCCTGTGTGGGCCAGCTCCTGTCTACCACTTGTTTTTTGTAAATAAAGCTTTATTAGAACACAGCCATTCTCTTCATTTCTGCATTGCCTATGGCTACTTCTGTACTACCACGTATGGTCTGCACACGTGTGCTAAGTCACTTAATTTGTGTCCAACTCTTTTGTGATCCCATGGTCTGCAGTCTGCCAGGTTCCTCTATNCTCTTCATTTCTGCATTGCCTATGGCTACTTCTGTACTACCACGTATGGTCTGCACACGTGTGCTAAGTCACTTAATTTGTGTCCAACTCTTTTGTGATCCCATGGTCTGCAGTCTGCCAGGTTCCTCTATCCATAGGATTTCCCAGGGAAGAATACTGCAGTGGCTTGGCATTTCCTTTTCCAGGGGATCTTCCTGACCCAGGAATCGAACCCACGGCTCCTGATATGTCTCCTGCATTGCAGGCAAATTTTCTACTGCTGAACCTCTGGGGAAGCACAAAGCCTAGAGTATTTACTTTATGCTCCTTTACAGAAGTTCACAGACTCCTGCACTAACTCATTAGCATACTCTCACTCACTGTTTCTAAACCGTACCTGATGCTAAAAATCACCAGGAAATGCTTATTAAAACACAGATTTCTTTGGGCATTCCCTGAAGCCCAGTGGTTAGGGCTCTGCCCTGTCATTGCCAGGGCACAGGTTCAGTCTCTGGCCAGGGACTAAGAACCCACAAGCTGAGCGGCACGGCCAAAAACAAAACAAACAGACTTCTCAGCCCATTGCAGACTTCAACGGTCAGACTCTGAGAGGGCAGGGCCCAGGAATTGCTGAAAATGTCCTAATCCACGAAGCACAGATTAATTGAGTACCTTAAAGCTGGGACATCTAAGCTCTTGACTGACCCCATTTTTCCTCTAAGCAGCTGGAAGTCTCATTTTGCAACAGGCACCCTTTCTGGCAAAAATGAATTTTGGCTTGAAACATGGGACTAGAATTTCTAAGCACCTCCAGGACCATTGCAAGCCCCTTGAAGTAAATATGAAGCCAGCAGCTTGGTGGAATAAGCAATAGAGGAGAGCGTCTGCCTTCTCCTTCGGGGCTGAATTCAGCAGCTGGTGATTCTTTGACCATTTTTTAATTTGGTGGCTCTATGAGTACAGATTTCAGGGTTGTGGTCACATATCTTGGCTGAAGACAGGTATACGGCCGAATGTTTTAAGTGTATGATAGGGCCCCACTTTGATAATTGTGAAAGGATTTTAAGAACATGGAGCTCAGGTTCCTGAAGCTTTAACAGCCTCCTGATTTCCCTTTCTGCTGCCTCATTTTCTTCGACACCAGAATAAGCAATTCCCATAGCAATCATTGTGGGAGCCTGGGACTATGGAGGGTCATCTAGATTCCAGGGGCCTGCTGATAAGGGACCTGGGGGGTCCTTCCTTCCTTCCTTCATTCAGGACTGCCTACAAGGGAACATGTCCTCTCCCTGGATTTCAAGGCCCCCCACAAACCACATATAACCCTCACTCCCCATCAATCACCTAGTCAGTTATTCTACCCACAGCTTCTTCCCGTTTCTGTGCCTACGTCATGCTGTCTCTTCACCATCCCCACCCTTCAGGGCCCCCTGGTGTCCCTCTTGCTCAATAAATGCCATCTCCAAAACCCAGCTCAAATTCTACCTTAGTCCTGAATCTTTCCCAACCTTGCATTCCCCTCCCTGGATTTCCTGTAGTCCCCCTTTGTGAATCCACATAGCCATCACTCATCTCTCCAACTAGGTTGTAAAAGAAGAGGTGACATTTTGCATTACTGTGTCTCCCCCAGCACCAAGCACAGAGGGGGCACAGAAGAGAAGACAGTCATTGATTGGGGGGGCTACTACTGAATTAATTCATCAATTCAGCAAGTAGGACTTGAGTACCTACTGTCTGCCAGGCCCTATACTCAAGAAGCTCTGTGGAAAACCAGTTCTTCTGCAGTGGTTCCCATGATTTTCGCTTTTTTCTGGACAGGTGGCTTCAAGCAGAGGGGACTGAGACTCTCTGGTTACAGGCTGTTTTCAGAACCAGAAAACTAGTTTCATTTGAAGGGACTGTCTGCCTGCCTTGCCAGCACTGTTCTAGGTCACCAGTCAGTACTTTATTTTAAAATTTTTATTGAGGACAAATGACGTGTCAAGGTCTAAGGGTACTGAAATCAATACATATTCAGTCAATCATGGGGAATAGTTGGTCATTCACCCATTAAAGAACATTCTTAAATACATATAGACTTAATAAGTGGCTACCTATGCAATATTGTTTGAGGATCCCTGAGAAAGGATCCCTATGGCTGCTCAAAATACTCCCCAGTGGTCTGCTACGGTAAGAGTCACTCTCTTAAAAAGAAAATGCCATCTGAAAAAGACTACACATTAGACCTGCACATTCTGATGTGCACCTCAGCTACACATCAGAATCATTCAAAAGATCAATGCCTGGGCTCCATCCCCACAGCTTGTAATTCAATTGGTCAGGGCTAGAGCCCAAGGATCAATATGTTTAAGAATTCTCAGAACGTTCTAATGTATAGCCAGGGTAGAGAACCACTGTATTAGACCATTGCCAGCCACACAATGTACGAGTGGCAGGACCCTTAAAGATAGTCTGGTCCAATGTTTCCCAGATTCTACGGAGCATCAGAATTACTTACTTGCGGCTCTTATTAAAAGTACAGATTCTTGAGCCACAACGTGAATTTGTCAGGAGGAGACTGTCTTCTGGGAGACTGTCAAGCCTGCACATGGGAGTTTGATAAGAAGAAGCAGTCTTCATGAACCCATGAGATATCAAGTGCTACCTTGTTATGTGATGTAGGAGCTACAACAGTAACGTCTGCTGGGGTGGGGGGCGCAGTCTTCAAGGAGCTTTCACTTCAGTGTAAGAGAGAAGATTCTCTCACTTGAGTTTTGTTATTCACAGTTGTATTAACACTGAACTAATGAATACTAAACAACTGTTCCTAGGGGGATTGTATGTGTGTGTCTCACATAGATTATAATCTTAAATTCTAAAAACAATTCATCCTGGTAGATTCGATTTTCTTTATTTCACCAGGGGAAAATGAGGTTCTTAAGTGTTAAGTGACTTGCCTGATGCCGCCCCGTTAACAGGTATCAGAGCTGGCATTCAAACCCCATCCCACTGTCCCCGAGCTGGAGTTTCCTGGGCTATGCTGCCCCCTATCATCTCCATCCTCAGGGCGACCCTGGATGACAACTAAAACTAGACAGAGCATCATTTTTCCTGACCTCAGCTGGGAACAGGTACATTGGGAGACTCAATTTCATGTTCCGCATATGTCAGCAAATGACCAGGAAAGCGCTGTAAGTCTGGATTTTGGAGTTACAAATAAATTTTAGGAAGTGGGCAAATTTGCAAATATGCAATCTGTGAATAATGAGGACTGACTATACATGTTTGCAAGGCTGACATTTGGTCGGGATGTGCCAGGATGGCCATACCTGTTGTAAACCATTGAGGGATTTTTGCTCACTGACTGATAAGGAGTCTGTGCCCTAAGCTTTTTGGGTGCCACCTGATCTCTCTCCTGGAACCTCTTTATAAAAGATCAACTAACAAAGTGTTCTTGCCTGGAGAATCCCAGGGACGGAGGAGCCTGGTGGGCTGCCGTCTATGGGGTCGCACAGAGTCAGACACGACTGAAGCGACTTAGCAGCAGCAGCAGCAACAAAGAACACCTGGCACAGTTAGGTGGCCTGCAAGACTCTGCTCTACCGCCTGTGGCTGGCTTACATTCTCATTGGAAGGCCCCTTCTGTATAGGTTGCTAACTGTTTCGACTATCACTTCTGTGTATATGTGCCCTCATATTTTTCTGTTTCTAGGGTTTAGAGGAGCTTCTCTGGTGGCTCAGTGGTAAAGAATATGCCTGGAATGCAGGAGACCCGGGTTCGATCCCTGGGTCAGGAAGATCCCCTGGAGAAGGTAATGGCAACGCCAGTATTTTTGCCTAGAGAATCCCCATGGACAGAGGAGCCTGGTGAGCTACAATCCACAGGGTCACAAAGAGTCAGACACGGCTGAAGCAACTTAGCAGGAGCAGCAGGGTTTAGAGGGCACAAGGCCAAGAACTAGACTGTAAGCTCTGCAAGGGTAGGAACCCTGTTTGTCCTGTGTGCTGCTCTATTCCCAGCCTGGAAGAGTACCTAGAATAGTGGGCATTCAGTAAATATTTGATGAACAAATGAACTAGAAACTCTCATTGAGGTTAGTCAGGCAAAGATGTTTGGAAGACATAAGTCTTAAGGCAGGTATTCAAGGAAAGAGCCATGTGTTACAAGAGATGTGGAGTACAATAAGGATAGAAGTCTACAGGGTGGTGAGAACTAAGGAATGTACGAGGAAGAGAAGGAGAGCACCCTGGCCACGACAAAGAGGCGTTGGCAGCACTGGGATGAGAGTTGGGACAGAGATGGGGGAGTGTTAGGCTCTTTATTCTGCACCTAAGTTTGGACACTTGAGTTTGATTTAGGTTTCCTGTATTCCGACAAATACTGAGCATCTATTCTATGTCAGATGCTGTTCCAGGTGCTAGTGATACAGCAGTGAACCATAGTCTACTCTCATGGAGAGCAGTCTGGCAGTTTCTTAATAAACTAAACATATACTTAGTATATGGCTGGACAATCACACTTTTGGGCATTTGTCCTAGAGAAACGAAAACTTATGCTCACAAAAAACCCTGGACATGAATGTTTATAGCAGCTTTAATATCATGCTAGCCAAAGCCTGGAAGGAACCAAGATGTTCTTCAATGTGTGGATGACTAAACAGTAGCACATCCATACCATGGAATACTACTCAGCAATAAAAAAGGACCAAGCTATTAACACAGGCACTGGCTTGGATGAATTTCAAGGGCATTTTGCAGAGTGAAAAAATCCAATCCCCAAAGGTTATATACTTTATGATTCCATTTATATAATATTCTTGAACTGATGAAATGACGGATGGAGAACAGATTAGTGGTTGACACGGATTGAGGGTNTTTGGAGTTACAAATAAATTTTAGGAAGTGGGCAAATTTGCAAATATGCAATCTGTGAATAATGAGGACTGACTATACATGTTTGCAAGGCTGACATTTGGTCGGGATGTGCCAGGATGGCCATACCTGTTGTAAACCATTGAGGGATTTTTGCTCACTGACTGATAAGGAGTCTGTGCCCTAAGCTTTTTGGGTGCCACCTGATCTCTCTCCTGGAACCTCTTTATAAAAGATCAACTAACAAAGTGTTCTTGCCTGGAGAATCCCAGGGACGGAGGAGCCTGGTGGGCTGCCGTCTATGGGGTCGCACAGAGTCAGACACGACTGAAGCGACTTAGCAGCAGCAGCAGCAACAAAGAACACCTGGCACAGTTAGGTGGCCTGCAAGACTCTGCTCTACCGCCTGTGGCTGGCTTACATTCTCATTGGAAGGCCCCTTCTGTATAGGTTGCTAACTGTTTCGACTATCACTTCTGTGTATATGTGCCCTCATATTTTTCTGTTTCTAGGGTTTAGAGGAGCTTCTCTGGTGGCTCAGTGGTAAAGAATATGCCTGGAATGCAGGAGACCCGGGTTCGATCCCTGGGTCAGGAAGATCCCCTGGAGAAGGTAATGGCAACGCCAGTATTTTTGCCTAGAGAATCCCCATGGACAGAGGAGCCTGGTGAGCTACAATCCACAGGGTCACAAAGAGTCAGACACGGCTGAAGCAACTTAGCAGGAGCAGCAGGGTTTAGAGGGCACAAGGCCAAGAACTAGACTGTAAGCTCTGCAAGGGTAGGAACCCTGTTTGTCCTGTGTGCTGCTCTATTCCCAGCCTGGAAGAGTACCTAGAATAGTGGGCATTCAGTAAATATTTGATGAACAAATGAACTAGAAACTCTCATTGAGGTTAGTCAGGCAAAGATGTTTGGAAGACATAAGTCTTAAGGCAGGTATTCAAGGAAAGAGCCATGTGTTACAAGAGATGTGGAGTACAATAAGGATAGAAGTCTACAGGGTGGTGAGAACTAAGGAATGTACGAGGAAGAGAAGGAGAGCACCCTGGCCACGACAAAGAGGCGTTGGCAGCACTGGGATGAGAGTTGGGACAGAGATGGGGGAGTGTTAGGCTCTTTATTCTGCACCTAAGTTTGGACACTTGAGTTTGATTTAGGTTTCCTGTATTCCGACAAATACTGAGCATCTATTCTATGTCAGATGCTGTTCCAGGTGCTAGTGATACAGCAGTGAACCATAGTCTACTCTCATGGAGAGCAGTCTGGCAGTTTCTTAATAAACTAAACATATACTTAGTATATGGCTGGACAATCACACTTTTGGGCATTTGTCCTAGAGAAACGAAAACTTATGCTCACAAAAAACCCTGGACATGAATGTTTATAGCAGCTTTAATATCATGCTAGCCAAAGCCTGGAAGGAACCAAGATGTTCTTCAATGTGTGGATGACTAAACAGTAGCACATCCATACCATGGAATACTACTCAGCAATAAAAAAGGACCAAGCTATTAACACAGGCACTGGCTTGGATGAATTTCAAGGGCATTTTGCAGAGTGAAAAAATCCAATCCCCAAAGGTTATATACTTTATGATTCCATTTATATAATATTCTTGAACTGATGAAATGACGGATGGAGAACAGATTAGTGGTTGACACGGATTGAGGGTGGGGACTAGGTGCCCCATAAAAGGGCAACATGAGGCATCCTTTCAGTAATAGAACTCTCCAGAATCTTGACTGTGTTGATACATGAACCCACACATGTGACCGAGTAACACCGAAGCATTCACATCATTGTACCAACGTCAATGTCCCAGTTCTGATATAGTACTGTTAGGTATGTAACATGTAATCACTGGGAGAAACAGGGTAAAGGATACCCAAGGATGTCACTGTACTAGCTTTGCAACTTCCTGTGAATCTACAATGATATCAAACTAAAAAGAAAAAAAAAAAACCAGTCAGGGATTCCCTGGTGGTCCAGTGGTTAGGACTTCATGCTTTCACTGTGGAGGGTACAGGTTTGATCTCTGGTCAGAGAACTAAGATCCCACAAAGATTACTATGAGGATGTGACCTAGTAATAGACACAGTGCCTCTTGATTCCAACTTTTAAGAAGGGCCTAGTAACAGACACAGTGCCTCTTGATTCCAACTTTTGAGAAGAGCCTAGGGACTTCCATTTTTAATAAACAGTCCTGGTGACTATTATGATCAGGCACGCATGGGGAACACTGATCTAGTCTAAATCCCTCAATTTACAGATGAGCAAACAGGTTCAGAAAAAAGAACTGACTCCCCCAAGGTCACGTAGGCAGTTAGTAACTGAACCTAAACAAAGATGAACCTATTGGTCCAACTGTATCTCCCCAGCAACTTTATAGTAAATCCTCCACATACAGGGTTGTGTCTAATACGCCATAGGCCATTTAGTATATACCTGTATAAACGAATGAATAAGACTAGCACCCACAGTCTGCAAGGATTAATAGAATTGGACACTGGACAGGTAAATTTTGATGGGACACAGCAAAAACGAGGTAGAAAATACGTGCGGAACTGGGGCAGTGGTGGAGTACCTTAAGTGGGGAAAGCAGAGCACACAGGGCAGCACACAGCGCTATGGGGCCCTTCAAAATCCTCAAGCCTGGGCTGTGAGCATAGACAAGATGTGCAGAAGGCATGATTTTCAGTTCACTCCTAAATCCTTGGCTCACAACAATGCTGGTCCTAGTCTCTCTCATCTCCCTCTCCCATCACTGTCACTTTCCAATGTGGGGATGCTCTTGTCTCAATCAGGAGGAAGGGTGGATGGCAAAGAGGCTCACTCACCTGATGAGTGTGCAGAACTGTAAGAACGATGAATTCCTTAGCGCTCCTACAGAGAGAAGAGGGAACAGGAGAGCAGTGTATCATGCACTGGGTATTCATCTAGCACAAGAAGGAACACCAGAATTCTCCCCTGGGCTGCATTCAGGTATATGGATTAGGACAGAGGGCAATCTAAATATCTGCATGGCTGCCTCGCCTCCCATCATTTGTGGCAGCTGACATCCACCATCCATAGAGGTTCACACAGGCTTCTGAAAACGGTATTATCATTACCTCGGGGGTTGTCATTTTTCAGGTCTTCTTTTTATATTCCTTCTCACAATCTCTCTGTAGAAATCCTCAAACCCTAGGAACAATTTTATCTATAGGCAAAAAAGTTTGCAAGGAAAATGAAAGACCTGAATTAAGGAACTCAAAGGGAGCGCAATCAGAGTCCTGGGAACCATGTACTGTGATTACTGGCAATTTGGTGTTTAAGTAAGAGGAGAAACTCAAAGGAAAAACCCAAAGGAGGTCATTTGGTCATCATGACTCATACTCAGCAGATTTGTTTTAATTGAAGGACCAAAAAAAGAGAGAGAGAGAGAGAGAGAGAGAGCCAGAGAGCAACAGATGGAAGACAAGACTCTCCAGATAGCAAACATTCAAAAGGATGAAGAATTTGAAACTCTTCAGACAAGAATTATGCCAGTGATCCAACAAGCTGTGAGGTATGAAAATTCTCTCCCAATAGTACATCATCCTTTAAAAGAACTAAAAGAAATGGAAAGAGTTTGCCTTGAAGGAGCTTCCCCTCTCTTTGCTGGTCTTTTTTCAAATGTTTCTGGGAACAAAGGTGTTCAGGAAGCAGAGTCAAGACACCCTTGATTCTGGGTATTCAAGAAAAGCCCAGGGCCCCTGCTCGAGGACTTGGACTGGTACCATATTCAATGAGGCAGAGTCCAGGGATATTGTCAGCTCCTGGGTCTGGGAAGCTCTTGGAGTAAGAAAGGAGCTGTGTTCCAAGGAAAACACCTGGAAAATCCTGTCTCTTGGCCAGGGCAGGAAACTAGTATAGATTGAATTATGTGACTCCTCTGTTCCAGCCCCTGCCACATCTCCCCGTATCATGTAGAACAAAGCTAAAGTCCTTGCAGTAGCTACAACTCCCCCCTTCCTTACCCCACTCCACACGTGGGCTTCTCTCATATTCCCCAAACACATCACACACACTCCTGCCTTAGGGCCTCTACACTGGGTTCTTCTTGCCTTCTCTGATATCCTCATTTCCTTCAAGTCTTTCTTCAAAAGTCACCTCCTCATTGAGGCCGACACTGGCCATGCTATTTAAAGTTGCACTCTGTACCCCTGTTCCCAGCATTCCTGATCTTTATCGTGACCCCCTTTCTATTCTTCAAAAACATTCATCAACTTCTAATATACTGTGCAATCCTTATTCATCATGTTTACTGCTTATGCTGTGTCTTCTTCCACTAGAATGTAAACTCCAATGGGCAAGGATTTTTGTCTGTCTGATTCACTGCTGTATATTCAGTGCCTAGAACAACTGATGCACAGGAGACACTCAATATAATAAATATTCACTGAATGAATGAATGATCTGCCAGTCCCAGAGATGATCAAATGTGTGAGCTCTGACTTGACCCAGAAGGTGCTCTGAGCAGTCTCACAAAATTGGGCTACCTTGGTATGGGGTACAAAGATATGCACAAGAAGCAAAGCAAAGACTTCTGAGGGGTCAGCCTGAAAGAACCCCTGACATGCCCTGATGGGGTTGAAAGAATTCACCCCATGGTGATGTGGTGGTGGACCATGAAGGGTGGAGAGTGGGGAAATGCAATGGACAAACTGAACTTGGAGAAGAGCCAAACTAAGGGTCATTAGGGACCAGACACATACCAGGATATTGGGCTGGAAGGGGAGCCTGTGGAGGAAGACCTGCTCTGGACTCTAGGAAGGGGCAGTGCAAACCCTTCCAGAAGTAACAAGGGGGCATCACTCCTCTGCCTTTGAAGGGGAGGGAGGGGCCCTGGAGGCAGGGGGGCTTTGGGAGAACAAGAAAGGTGAGTGGAATGAAAACACTCCAAATGGAGAAGGGTTGAAGGAAATGGAGGCAGAGATGGAGCAGACTACGCCAGGCAGAGAGAGAAAGAGAGCAAGCATGTGAGGATAGATAGCTGAGGTCCCCCAAACTGAGGTTATCCCCTGGAATTTAGAGCTGAAAGAATCTAATTCCTTTCTCTCACTTCTATTATCTCACTCCTTATCAAAGTGTCTATGCAAGGGGGTGTGGGGTGGTGTGTGTGTGTGCATGTGATAGGTGTGTGGGGTGGGGGAGTATCTGTGGCACAGGTGTGGGTGTGTGAGCATGTGGTACCTGTGGCTATGGGCATGTTTTTAGTGCATGGTGTGTGTGTGTGTGTGTGTGTGTGTGTGTGTGTGTGTGTGTGTGTGGTGTTGTATTTTGTGTTTATGTGTGTATGGTATGCATGGGGGTGTGTGTCTGTGTATGTGGTGTGTGGTGGCGTGGTGTGTGGGGAGAAGAGGTATGTAGTGTGTTTGTGATATGTGGTGGCATGGTATATACAGAGGTTGTTATTGTTTAGTTGTTCAGCGGTGTCCAACCCTGAGACCCTGTGGACTGTAGCCCACCAGGCTCCTCTGTCCATGGGATTCTCTGGCAAGAATACTGGAGTGGGTTGCCATGCCCTCCTCCAGGGGATCGTCACCACCCAGGGATAGAACCTGCGTCT
>SJYW01053590.1:0-13044 GCA_006410735.1 Raphicerus campestris | reverse complement strand
AATGCCAAAGAATGTTCAAACTACCACACAATTGCACTCATTTCACATGCTAGCAAGGTAATGCTCAAAATCCTTCAAGGCAGGCTTCAACAGTACATGAACCAAGAAGTTCCAGGCATACAAGCTGGGTTTAGAAAGGGCAGAGGAAGCAGAGATCCAATAGTCAAGATCAACTGGATCATTAAAAAAAGCAAGGGAATTCAAAAAAAATCTATTTTTGCTTCACTGTCTATGCTCAACCCTTTGACTGTGTGGATCATAACAAACTAGAAAATTCTAAGAGATGGGTATACCAGACCATCTTAACTGACACCTGAGAAACCTGTATGCAGGTCAGGAAGCAACAGTTAGAACTGGACAGGAAACAAGAGACTGGGTCCAAATAAGGAAAAGAGTACGTCAAGGTTGTATACGTTGTCACCTTGTTTATGTAACTGATATGCAGAGTACATCATGAGAAATGCCAGGCTGGATGAAACACAAGCTGGAATCAAGATTGCAAGGAGAAATATCAACAACCTCAGATATGCAGATGATGCCACACTANTTTATGTAACTGATATGCAGAGTACATCATGAGAAATGCCAGGCTGGATGAAACACAAGCTGGAATCAAGATTGCAAGGAGAAATATCAACAACCTCAGATATGCAGATGATGCCACACTAATGGCAGAAAGTGAAGAGGAACTAAAGAGCCTCTTGATGAAAGTAAAAGAGGAGAGTGAAAAAGCTGGCTTAAAACTCAATATTCAAAAAATTAAGATCAGGGCATCTGGTCCCATCACTTCAAGGCAAATAGATGGGGATAAAGTGGAAACAGTTACAGATTTCATTTTCTTGGGCTCCAAAATCACTGTGGATGGTGACTGCAGCCACAAAATTAAAAGATGCTTGCTCCTTGAAAGAAAAGCTATGATAAATTTAGACAGCTTGTTAAAAAGCAAAGCCAAAAATTTGCCAACAAAGGTCCATACAGTCAAAGCTATGGTTTGTCCAGTAGTCATGTATGGATGTGAGAGTTGGACCATAAAGAAGGCAGAGTGCCAAAGAATTGGTGCTTTCAAACTATGGCTGGAAAAGTCTCTTGAGAGTCCCTTGGACAGCAATATCAAACCAGCCCATCCTAAAGGAAATCAGTACTGAATATTCATTGGAAGGACTGATGCTGAAGTTGAAACTCCAATACTATGGCCATGTGATGCAAAGAGCTGACTCACTGGAAAAGACCCTGAGGATGGCAAAGACTAGGCACAAGAGGAGAAGGGGGCAACAGAGGATGATGGTTGGATGGCATCACTGACTCAACGGACATGAGTTTGAATAAACTCCAGGAGGTAGTGCAGGAACTGGAAGCCTGGTGTGTTGCAGTTCATGGTATTGCAAAGAATCAGACATGACTTAGCGACTGAACAACAACAAGGCCATGCAGAGAATTTGCAATTTGGAGGAGGGGTAGAATAAAAATGAAAAGTCTGGAGATTTCTCTTGCCAAGATGTATGGTGAGAAGAAGAGTTAATGGCCCCACCATTGTTAGGGCCCCATTAATGTTGAACTGTTATATTTAAAATCCCATGCAAACATCAAAAGGAATGTTTTATTGAGAAAATCCCATCTTTTCCTAAGGTAAATGTCTTTATATTGATTCTTAGCTAAGTAGCAATGGAAAGCATCAACATTCAGGTAGAAATATTAGAAATTACTGCTCAAAAGGATTCCAATGGCAGAATATGATCAAATTTATCATTTTAGATTCAGATTCAAATCCTCTGAGAGGCCTACCCACACCATGCTATCTAACAACCCTCTAAAATCTGAGGAATTGCTAGAAATTACCAATAAGATGTTCAATCAATACAATTACATAAAAATAGCAAAAGTTTCATACAAGTAAAACTCACAATAAGCCCGAAAAGAAATGTGTAGTAAGTATCACAAATAATTATTATAACACTTTCTATTCCTGTGTAACAAATTGCCACAAATGCAGCAGCTTAAAACAACACCTATTTGTGAGCTCACATGTCTGTAGGTCAGAAGGACAGGTACAATGTGACTGAGGATCACAAGGCTGAAGCAGCAGCTTAAAACAACACCTATTTGTGAGCTCACATGTCTGTAGGTCAGAAGGACAGGTACAATGTGACTGAGGATCACAAGGCTGAATTAAGGTCTCAGTGGGGCTAAGTTCTAGTCTGAAACTGGAGAAAAATCTATGCGCATTCTTACTGTTGACACAATTCAGTTATTCACAGTGAGAGGACTGAGACCCCTGTTTCCTTACTGGCTGTCACCCAGGAGTTGGTCTCAGCTCCTAGAGGCTGAGCACTTAAGCATTACTTTCCATTCCACGTGGCCACCTCAATGTTTAAGCTGGCAAAGACACGACGAATCCTTCTCATGTTTTAATTTTTCTGACTTCCTCTTTTACTACTACCAGTCAGAGTAAACTGTGCTTTAAAAAGGTTAATGTAGTTATAACTATAGGATCTCCAGACCTATCCAGATAATCTCCTTTTCTGAAAGTCAATTATGCTATTTAACATAACCTAATCATGAGAGTGAAAACTACCCAATTTACAGTTCCAGGGATTACTCAGGGCATAAATGCTGGGGGAGAGGGTATGATGAATCCTGAGTAACAACTCAGAATTCTGTTACCACAATCTGGTGAAAAACATATTTCAACATGCTGAATATAAATGAGAAAACAATGTGGGCAAACAGACACATATGAGGGACAGAAACTTTTGAAAAACAACTTGCCAAGAAAAATCAAGAGCTGTAGACATGTCATATTCCTTGGCCCAGTCTTACTGTTCTTGGAAATACAGTCCCCACCTCCCAGAAAAAATCATGAGACAGAAAAGGCTGTCACATGACTATGTTAGCCTCCTCTGGGTTTACCCAGCACCACATACACAACTCTGAAACAGACACTTCTAAAGGAAGTTTACCTACCTGTCTCTGCGACAATACTTGAAGCATCATACCCAGAAACTGTACCTTATTAACCTTCTGGTTCCCAGACTCTAGAACGGTGTATGTACTTGGCAAATATTTGCTGAGAGCCTATTATGTGACCAGGACTGAATGAGGCATTAGGACCCACAACTGAATAATCCATACTCTGGTATACCTCATCTCTCATAATTTTTATAAGAATAAGAAAGTTATATAATATCAAAAAGTTCTACAATCAATATTTGTGCAAAGTACTAGAATCATAAAAGTCACCAACAGTGAGGAAATTGTTGGTCCAGGCCTTGAAATTTAAGTAAAATTCACTAGAAAGACAAAGCAGATGAGGAAATGAGGGATTACAGGGGGAAAAAAGTAGGGAATACATTACATAACCATGTAAAATCATAATTATGAACTATGTAAAACTATATAAAAATGTTTAAGTGAAAAAACTCTGTGTACCAAATTAGATATTTGTTCTAAACATAGTTATGCCAAAAAGTATAAAAACACACAGAAACAGGGAAAAAAATCCAACACAGTTTTCTAGAAGGTAGAATAATTGCTAATTTGTTTCCTTCTTATTTTATTTATATTATACCTATATATTACACACATATATATTGTTGTTGTTGTTGTAGCTGATAGAAATGAGAAATATTCAATGGCAGTTTATTTACCACCATTCAAACTAAAAGTCCTGACTACAGAAAGAGCATACTCAACCATTCATTAATTCCACAAGCACCTCCTGAGCACAAATAATGGACCTGCGATGGTTTGGTGCTGGAAATACATAAATGGATAACACAGTCTCCACCCTCAGAAAGCTCTTAATTTGATGAACTACCACAGTGAGATTTATTTGGCAATGATATTTTATTAATTGCTGAGAAGACAAAATTATAGTTCATAGGTGGAAGGCTTAGTTTGACAGAACGTAAAAGCTCCCTACTTCAACTCTCCCTACAACACAGGCATAAGACCTGTCATTGCTGCCAAGCAACTGTTTTTCTGAGACTCACAAATCAGATGAACCAGATTCTTAAATTACATCAGTTCTATCAACAGTGGAAAGTGATCCAGTCAATGCCTAAACATACACCTCAGTAAATCTATAGATCTAACATCTTGGCTCCCTAACAGGTGTTAATGCTTGAAGAATAACGTTTGAATGACCGATAATTCTAACACAAGTTTACTTACAGGACCCAATTTTCATAAGGAAAATCACTGCAATCTGTGTATTTCTGTGTTTCATTTTATTTCACCCTTCATTTTTTGGTCTTTTTTTATTCCCAATTCTTATCATGATTGATCAACATGCAGCACTGAGGAAAGATAAAAATCTCAATTTCACTCAAACTTCTAAAATTATCAGAAGAAGAATTAAAAGCAATATGAACTTCTAATTGGCAAACACACTGTTTCTTCACTGAGGCCATTTCTGCTAGCTACCAAGATAGAGTTTTTCAGTCAAAATGTGTCTTCTTCTAAGCTGCAGGTTATTTGAAGAATAACAAGTAAAACAAAGGAAAAAAGAGAAACAAAGGGGGAAAAAAAGAAAAAAAAATTACGCCCTGCCCCAATAGCTAAGATCGTTCAATGTCTTCCTCATAGAATATCAACCCAACTTGAGGATTTTTGTTACAGAATCTTTGTATTTCACTAAATGACTTCTTAGTAGGGTTTTATTACCTATCACATGGGTGTGTGCCTGTGTGTGTGTGTGTGTGTGTGTGTGTGTGTGTGTCACTCAGTCATGTCTGACTTTCTGACCCCATCGACTATAGTGTGCTAGGCTCCTCTGTCCATGGAATTTTCCAGCCATGAATACAGGAGTGGGTAGCCATTCCCTTCTCCAGGGGATCTTCCCGACCCAGGGATCATTTATATAATAAGAGCTACACTTTATCAGTTACTCAGAAGTAACAGAGTCAGTAGTTCATTAATACACCCATGGTGGATTTATGTCAACGTATGGCAAAACCAATACAGTATTGTAAAGTAAAATAAAGTAAAAGTAAAATTTTAAAAAAAAGAAATAGTATAAAGCACAATGATTCCATTTGGGTTTTCTCCACTTTGATTTACACTTTTCCTGTTGCCATTATCATCATCACCATCATATTTAACATTTATCAAGCAGTTCCGTCTAGTCAAGGCTATGGTTTTTCCTGTGGTCATGTATGGATGTGAGAGTTGGACTGTGAAGAAAGCTGAGTGCCGAAGAATTGCTGCTTTCGAACTGTGGTGTTGGAGAAGACTCTTGAGAGTCCCTTGGACTGCAAGGAGATCCAACCAGTCCATTCTAAAGAAGATCAACCCTGGGTGTTCTCTGGAAGGAATTATGCTAAAGCTGAAACTTCAGTACTTTGGCCACCTCATGAGAAGAGTTGACTCATTGGAAAAGACTCTGATGCTGGGAGGGATTGAGGGCAGGAGGAGAAGGGGATGACAGAGGATGAGATGGCTGGATGGCATCATGGACTCGATGAACGTGAGTCTGAGTGAACTCCAGGAGATGGTGATGGACAGGGAGGCCTGGCGTGCTGCGATTCATGGGGTTGCAAAGAGTTGGACACAATTGAGCGACTGAACTGAACTGAACTGAAGCAGTTTACAACATGTACCAGGAACTGGACACCACAGAAAGCACATGCACAGTAGGTCATCCCTCTTCAAAAGTACATTAGACTTAAGGAACTTGTCTAAAGTCACACTAACAAGATCCCCATCTTTCTAACTTGAGAGCCCAACCTCTCAACCACTTATTAGTCTCCTAGAGCTGCTTTTAAAAATTGTCACAAACTACATGGCGTAAAACAATACAACTTTACCCTCTCACAGTTTTGGAGTCCAGAAGTCCAAAATCAGCTTCACTGGGCAGAAACCAAGGTGTGAGCAGGGCTTCCCTCCCTCTGAAGACTCTGGAGGAGAAGCTCATCAACTCCTCCAGCTTCTGGTTGCTGCCAACATCCCCTATCACTCCAAACTTCAGATCTCCCTCGGCTCCATCTTCACTATGCTTCTCCTCTGTGTATAATCAAATATCAAGATCCTTAACTTGATTACATCAACCATGTAAGGTAATACTAAGAATTCCAAGGATTAGGAGAGAGATCTTTGAGGTAGGGTCTATTTTCCAGCCCACCACACCATTAAACTCTACTGCTTCTTCAACTGATTTTTTCATGGGTTCCTGGTGTGGTGATGAATGAGAAATATTATGGAAAGATCCCACAGGGAAGAGTATATACTTTTCTTTGGGAAAAGTCATCCAGGCAAGAGACACACATCTAAGATTAGAACCAATAAAGAGAAAGACACATATAGACTTCTATTGAAGTCACTAAAATCCAACTCATCAGCTCCAGGCCAACACTGGAACCTCATTCTCCTTACTCCTTACCCCAGTGATATTTCCAGAGCCACAGACAAATCTTAAACCACTGCACCATTTCTTTAACAGGCCAGACTTCTCATGCTTTGGACCTTTGTTAATGCAATTTCTTCTTATGCCTACTGAAATGCTACTCTCCTCAATGCTTTACCATCAAACCTAGCAAGTCTTCCCTGATGTCCACACTGCTAATGACTCCTTTCCTGACATTTGGCTTCTATTTCTTCAATATCACTTGTCATTAGTCCTGAATCATATAATTGCTTATGGATGTATGTATCTTCCTAGAGAGTACGAGGTCCTTTAGAACAAAGACTGTTTATCACCCCAGTGTGTGGCAGAGAATTAGGCACAAATTCTAACTAAATTTACATCATAACAGGAAGGAAAAGAGAAGAGGAGGGGATGTGAGAGGAAAATGAAAAGGGAAGGGAAAGGAAGAGAAGGGAGGCCAGGGTGAATATTAAAGCCCAGATTGCTTTAAGAGAACAGAGAGAAATACAGTTCTTTCCAACACATATTATGTGAAAGCCTGGAAGAAAGAAGATTTTCAAAAATGTCTGAAAGAAGAGTACCCAAGAGCAAGGGTATAGGCCTTTCTTGGTACGCTCGAAGCCCAAGACTACAGGGAAATGATTCCATAGAGAACGTGCAAAGGAACGTCTGCATCCAGATGCTTGTTAACTGGAAATTCCAAGGGTACCTCCTAGACCTGCTGAATCTGAATTGTGGGGTACTGGAAAATAAAATCAGCATTTAAAACAAAATTCTGAGTGATTCTAATGCCCACTAAAATTTGACATAATAATCATTACTCTCATAGGAAAAAAAGGAAAAGGCCAAACACAGAGACTTTTTTTTTTTTTTCCTTTTGGCTCATTTCCCAAGGTCTAGTACTGGACTTGACAACTATTTTCCTTTAAAGGTAAAAATGAAAGCCCAACTTCTAAAATGCCAACACTGTAGCTTTGCAGTATGTTCCAGGGAAAAATGACTTAGAAAGGGGATTTGGGAAAGGTGCCAGGATGATTCAACACTGAGCCCCTCCAGATTATGAAGACATTACTGTAATCAGGCTAGTCATGGGAATGATAGCCACAATTTGCCTGACATACCCAATCAATGACAGCCTAATGCCAGTTTGTGGTTTTCTGTCATCTCAATTATTTTTCACTGACTTAAACTCTTTTTGAAGATGCTTCAGGGCTTCAGAAATTATAAGGAATTCCCTTATATTTATATCATAGATCTTACTGATATTGTGTTCCATTCCTCATTCTTCAAATTCCTTCTTAGAAATGATTTGTTACAAGTCTTCCTCAATCTTCTTATAAAATGTAACAGTTCATGCCAGGGTGCAACTAATCTCAGTAACACTTCACCCCATCACACTCTCAGGGCTACACAGGCCCAGCAAAGAAGACATCTGAGGAGGAGGTTATCTCCAGGCTGTAGACAATCAATCACTCTATTATCTAGTATTGTGTTCTTTTGTCCTGTCATTTTTACAGGACACATTTGCTTTTCAAGGATCGATATTCAATTTAGCTTTCTATACACTATAAATCAAGTCTTTAAAAAGTGAAGAAAATGTGTTTCTGGTTTTGAAGTTATTTTAAACCATAGCCAGGTCCTAAGCTGAGCCCAATTAATAAGGCTCATTCTTGCAAATTCTAAGCACAAAGTATGAGCTATGAGACGTAAGGTTACATTTCTTCCTTTCTGTCAAAGAATTTTGCCATAAGAGATATTTTTAAGTAAAATAATGAGCTATAAATCAGTCTAATTAGAGAATTTGTAAGTACTCAGCAGATGTAAAATTGTAAGCTTTAAAGAAATAATTTCTTTTGCTCATTATTTCTTTCTATGGATGCTATAAAACATATTCATGACCAGTAATTTTTATATATGTAAAGACAGAATTATTAACATACTCACATAATATTTTAGTGTTATTTTATCAATGACTTAAAATTAACAACCTGTTTAATTTCAAAATTTAGAACAAATGAACCTTAAATAACGGTTGTAATATACCATCAAATGCTAGTACCATCTACATATTTTAAGGAAGACTTGGTTAAACACAAATAAAATTACAAAAGAAACATGTTTTATGCATTTAAAATAACTTATTTCTAAGTGTCCTCACAAAGCTTAAACAGATATCTTCAACCCTATGGACTGGACATGTTTCTGAATTAATTTCCACCCAGATACCCATGGGATGAAAATTCTAACTGTGTGATAAATTAAGTTGCCAAATGAAATGGATTAGTGATCAGTGAAATTGCCTGATAAGCTGTCAGATCCACTCTGAATTGGGATTCATCCTCTTTCTTCACCTGTTCATTAAGCTCCAAGTTCATGGCAACTCTAGTGATTGATTGCACATTAACAAGCTGTTTATGTGGGGAAGTGTAGCTAGTCTAGTCAACATTCCTATACTTATACATTCATTTAAACATAATTCTCTGGTAATTTATTCTATTCACAATCCCAGGATGGAAAAATATACCTCTACCCTGAAGTTTAACTTTGGACACTGTTGATGTGATCTGTCATAAAATTAAAACTTAACAAACAAATCAGTTACCTTAAGGCAAAAAAAAAAGCCAGGGAAATTTAAAGCCATAAATTTACTTCTTCAAATAGTTACAAAAATAAAAAGAGTAGTGAAAAGCTGGTGCCACTGCACTGATGGTACACCAAAACAAAATATTTATTTCTGTCCCTATTCTAAAGCAAACACTGGCTGCTTTTATAACCAGAAAGCTAAAACCAGTTAATAATGTTGAAAAATACTTCCCAACCTTTCTTTCTTATCAAAGTGACCAAAATCTTCCTTTATACTATACTAAGTGTGATAAAATGACCTGTTAATCAAAAAGCACCAAATCTGAGCTGTAAGAATATTCTTCTTACTCAAGCATCAAACACTGACTCTTTTCTTTTTAAGTATATAGAATTTACTCCATATGGGGACTATTTATCGAATACAAATTTAATAAAAATCAGTAATTCTTCTGAAACTGCTGCAGTTTAAAAATTTTCTATATCAGGAAAATATAAGAATGCTTACTTTCTAGAGATAAGCTAGTGTTCTTCACTATTATTTATGGAGCCTAATTTTTATATGAATTAATGACTAGAATTAAGAAATCAATGTCACTTTTCCCTTTCCCTACACATATAAACCAAGGCTTTAATTGAAGAAAAATTAAGTAAACTAACAGCCAAGTGATGACAATTATATTCAGCCAACAGAACAGAATGAATATCATCCACATGGTTTGACCCCACAAGAAGAAGCTCCCCAAAAGTCTTAAAGAAGAAAAATAACTTAGAAATTAAGTTGACTTGTATATGAAACAAATAAAACATACCATTTCTTTGGATGAAATAAACAGAAGAGTACATAAAATGATTTTTCAATTTTACTATATAATTAAAAAATTAAAAATTTAAAAGTAAAAGAGCATAGAGGATTCCATATAAGGTCACACATGATCATTAGCTCTGTGGCCTCATGAAATGCCATCTAGCATTGTTATAAAGTTCAGTTTTTAACTAGGTTTAACCATAATCAACTACTGACAAGTCATGCAATTACAAGACAAAGTATGGCAGACAGCATTTATATTTATTAACTACCAACAGAATTGCGATTCACTTATCCAGTCTCTTCATCCCACATAAACACTGCTGCTTCCCCTTCCGAGGAACTGGTCCCCTCCTCTACAGTCTCAATTCAGTTGGTTCAGTGCAAATGGAAAGTAGCAATGAAAGCACGGAATCCAATTTCAGAAGTTAGGGATGGCTTCAGTATATGTCAAGACTCTACAAAGCATGGTCCTGTGGCTTATATGGCACCTAAGGACTGCCACCCATTCTAGCCCAGGGTGGGCTGAGATTTTCTGGCATAGCGAAAAGGCTCAAAGTTTCAGAGAAACTACGTTTTTCAACAACTGCTAAGAACCAAAGCCATGGTCATAAGACATCCCCAGGACCAAGAGCTGTGCTGGACCCCAGGTACTACTCTGAAAGGAACAGAAACAATACAAAACTGAAAAAAAAAAAGTTTCTCTCATCTCAAGGTACTGCAATGTCCATCTCTTTCCCCACTACCTTGAATTTCAAGAACAGAACAGTGGCAATGAACATGAACTACTGGGTTTGTCTACTAAGAAACATTCCCTACTGTTCTCCTAAAGCCTCCAACCAACCCAACCACAACCAATGCCTCTAGGTTACCACCACCAAGCTACTTGTACCTTATTGGTGCCAATAAAATGTTATAGGTAAAATCCTGCATTCAATTCCACAAGGCAATATCAAAAGGTATATTTCCCATGTTCAAAGAAATGGAAATTTAAACAATAATAAATAGGGCTACCCCCACACGCGGGTGGCTGAGACCGGCGTATTAAGCGCCGGGGGCTGCAACTGGCGCACTGAGCATGTCCGAGAGGAGCTACTCCACATCCGAGGTCAGGGGCAGAAGTCAGAAGGACCCCATGCCCGAAGGGTGGCAGCCAAGAAGAGTTACCCCACGTCCAAGGTCAGGGGCTGCGGAGAGGAGCGACCCTGTGCCCGAAGCCAGGGGCGGTGCCCAAGAGGAGCAACCTCATGTCTAAGGAGCGGTGGCTGCATGGGCACAGGAGGGCCTAGAGGAGCTATCCCATGTTGAAGGTCGGAAGGGTGGCGGTGAGGAGATAACCCCTCATCCAAGATAAGGGGCAGCAGCTGCGCTTCGCTGGAACAGCCATGAAGAGATACCCCACGCCCAAGGTAAGAGAAGCCCAAGTAAGATGGTAGGTGTTGCAAGAGGCCATACACACTGAAACCATACTCACAGAAAACTTGTCAATCTAATCACACTAGGATAATAGACTTGTCTAACTCAATGAAACTAAGCCATGCCCACGGGGCAACCCAAGACAGGCGGGCCGTGGTGGAGAGGTCTGATAGAATGTGGTCCACTGGAAAAGGGAATGGCAAACCATTTCAGTATTCTTGCCTTGAGAACCCCATGAACAGTATGAAAACGCAAAACGATAGCATACTGAGAGAATAACTCCCAAGTCAGTAGGTGCCCAGTGTGCTACTGGAGATCAGTGGAGAAATAACTCTAGAAAGAATGAAGGGATGGAGCCAAAGCAAAAACAATACCCAGCTGTGGATGTGACTGGTGATAGAAGCAAGGTCCGATGCTGTAAAGAGCAATATTGCATAGGAACCTGGAATGTCAGGTCCATGAATCAAGGCAAATTGAAAGTGGTCAAACAAGAGATGGCAAGAGTGAACGTCGACATTCTAGGAATCAGCGAACTAAAATGGACTGGAATGGGTGAATTTAACTCAGATGACCATTATATCTACTACTGTGGGCAGGAATCCCTTAGAAGAAATGGAGTAGCCATCATGGTAAACAAGAGTCCGAAATGCAGTACTTGGATGCAATCTCAAAATCGACAGAATGATCTCTATTCATTTCCAAGGTAAACCATTCAATATCACAGTAATCCAAGTCTGTGCCCCAACCAGTAACGTTGAAGAAGCTGAAGTTGAACAGTTCTATGAAGACCTACAAGACCTTTAAGAACATCCAAAAAAGATGTCCTTTTCATTATAGGGGACCGGAATGCAAAGGAGGAAGTCAAGAAACACTTGGATTAACAGGCAAATTTGGCCTTGGAGCATGGAATGATGCAGGGCAAAGACTAATAGAATCTTGCCAAGAAAATGCACTGGTCATAGCAAACACCCTCTTCCAACCACACAAGAAAAGACTCTACACATGGACATCACCAGATGGTCAACACCNTGCCTTGAGAACCCCATGAACAGTATGAAAACGCAAAACGATAGCATACTGAGAGAATAACTCCCAAGTCAGTAGGTGCCCAGTGTGCTACTGGAGATCAGTGGAGAAATAACTCCAGAAAGAATGAAGGGATGGAGCCAAAGCAAAAACAATACCCAGCTGTGGATGTGACTGGTGATAGAAGCAAGGTCCGATGCTGTAAAGAGCAATATTGCATAGGAACCTGGAATGTCAGGTCCATGAATCAAGGCAAATTGAAAGTGGTCAAACAAGAGATGGCAAGAGTGAACGTCGACATTCTAGGAATCAGCGAACTAAAATGGACTGGAATGGGTGAATTTAACTCAGATGACCATTATATCTACTACTGTGGGCAGGAATCCCTTAGAAGAAATGGAGTAGCCATCATGGTAAACAAGAGTCCGAAATGCAGTACTTGGATGCAATCTCAAAATCGACAGAATGATCTCTATTCATTTCCAAGGTAAACCATTCAATATCACAGTAATCCAAGTCTGTGCCCCAACCAGTAACGTTGAAGAAGCTGAAGTTGAACAGTTCTATGAAGACCTACAAGACCTTTAAGAACATCCAAAAAAGATGTCCTTTTCATTATAGGGGACCGGAATGCAAAGGAGGAAGTCAAGAAACACTTGGATTAACAGGCAAATTTGGCCTTGGAGCATGGAATGATGCAGGGCAAAGACTAATAGAATCTTGCCAAGAAAATGCACTGGTCATAGCAAACACCCTCTTCCAACCACACAAGAAAAGACTCTACACATGGACATCACCAGATGGTCAACACCAAAATCAGATTGATTATATTCTTTGCGGCCAAAGATGGAGA
>SJYW01053589.1:88832-119331 GCA_006410735.1 Raphicerus campestris | reverse complement strand
CACACACACACACACACACACACACACACACACACCTTGTTTTGTGTGTGTGTATGTGTGTGTGCTGCTCAGTCGTGTCCAACTCTTTGTGACCTCATGGACTAGCCCACCAGGCACCTTTGACCATGGGATTCTTCAGGCAAGAATACTGGAGTAGGTAGCTATCTTTCTGCTGGGGATCTTCTTAACCCAGATACTGAAACTGTATCTTCTGCACCGCAGGCAAATTCTTATCACCAGAGAAGAATTTGTTTTAGGAAGACAATATTGCAGGACAAGTTACACCAACAGTTACTAAAACCATTTAAACAAGATCTGCTGAGTTTCTGCCTAGTGAATGTAAGAATATAGTACAATGTAATCTGTCAAGTGTATTTGTCTCTAGTCCTTATTGCCTCTTTCTCCTCCTTTTTTCTTCTATTAACACTTTAGTGATAACATGATATAAAGAGAACTTGAACTCTATAATGGAAACTGGTTTGTAGTCTATTTATGCAAATTAATAATAAAATTCTACCAATAGAATATATTCTCCATAATTTTAGGTTAAATTCTGACTTTCATTGATTTATAGCTGTTTTAAGTACTGACAAATATATGTTACACTTAGAAACTTTTGTTCATTACAATGTAAAATTTCAGGGATTCTAGATTTTGACAAACTCTCCCAGAGGTCTCAGAGTTTTCTTTCCTTTCCTTCTTTCCTTCTCTCTTAACCTTGTTTTCTTTCTGTCTTTTTTCTCTTTGTGGATTTCTTTTCTATGGTCTGCTTCCTCAGTTCCATCAAATCCTGGGTATAATTATCAAGACTATATTATATTTATTTACTTTGCTGAATCCCAATGATGATGAAAAGATGCTCAAGGTGTTAATTTAATCATTAACCAATGAACTGTCTTCATCATTAAAATTACATTTGGCCTAAACTTAAGTGTTAAATCTGGAATGAGATCAATAATACACTATGAAAGAGTTTGTAGAATTTTAAATTTTTTCTATGTGGGTAAATTTCAGAAACACAATTTTCATATTGTGAATGAAAATTATAACTATCTAAACTGGTTTTAGATCAACAAATACCTGCTATTTCTAGCATCTTTAGTCATAAGCAATATTATTCACTTCTGTTAATTTATTACTTTTTTTTTTTTAGTATTCTTGGGCAATTAATGTAATGTGCATTTACTGGCAAAAATATATTTAGCCACAGATAGGACATGGCTAAATATGAGTAAAACAAATATTGGTAAAATACTTTCATCTTTGTATCTTCATGAATTACAGATTAAACTCATTATTTATCACTTTTGTTTATTTTGCTTTTTAAAAAATCTATCCCTTACTAGCACAAGCATTCTAAGCAAGCACTAAAATGAAGCAAAACAGCAATACAAATGCTGTTAGTCTGGGTTCATTTGTCCTCATGAATACTTATAACAACATTGGGTCATATCTTCACTTTAAAAACAAAAGTCTGTATAATTAAAGCTACAGTTTTTCCATTAGTCATGTGTGGATGTGCAAGTTGGTCCATAAAGAAGGATGAGTGCCAAGTACCAGAAGTTTTCTAACTATGGTGCTAGAGAAGACTCTTGAGAGTCCATGGACAGAAAGGAAATAAAACCAATCAATCCTAAAGGAAATCAACCTTGAATATTCATTGGATACTGATGCTGAAGCTCCAGTACTTTGGCGACCTGATGTGAAGAGCTGACTCATTGGAAAAGACGCAGATGCTGAGAAAGACTGAAGGCAAAAGGAGACGGGATGGCAGAGTATGAGATGGTTAGAGGGTATCATTTACTCAATGGACATGAATTTGAGCAAGCTCTGAGAGGTAGTGAAGGACAGAGGAGCCTGGTATGCTACAGTCCATGGGGTGGCAGAGTTGGACACAACTTAGCAACTGAACAACAACAAAGGTTTATAGAATAATGGAGCTAAAAGCACAGAGGGTTCCCACATATCCCCCCCAATCATCCTCCAATTTTTAATATTAACATATTTCTATATTACAATTGATGATCTAATATTAATATATTATTATGAACTAAATTCCATAGTTTATGTTAAGATTCACTCTTTGTTTTGGATACCTATGAGTTTGATCAATGTATAATGACAAGTATTCACCATNATTAACATATTTCTATATTACAATTGATGATCTAATATTAATATATTATTATGAACTAACTTCCATAGTTTATGTTAAGATTCACTCTTTGTTTTGGATACCTATGAGTTTGATCAATGTATAATGACAAGTATTCACCATTACAGTATCACACAAAATAGTTTCACTGCCTCCCCAAATTTCCTGTGTACCATGTATTTATCCTTCCTCTCTCCCTCTTTCTCTGCCTGTAGCCACTAATTTTTTTTTCTGTCTCTGTAGTTTTGCCTTTTCTAGAATGTTGGAATCATAAAGCGTGTAGCCTTTCCAGATTGCCTTTTTTCACTTAGCAATATGCATTTAAGTTTTGCCCATATCTTTTCATGGCTTGATAGCTCCTTTTCAAATACTGAATAATATTCAATTATTTAGGAATACAGCAATTTGTTTATTCATTCACCTATTCAAGGGCTTGCTGGTTCCTCCAAATTTTGGCAACTGTGAATAAAGCTGGGATTCCCTGGTGATTCAGTGGTAAAGAACTCACCTGACAATTTCTAGGTTGGGAAGATACTCTGGAGAAGAAAATGGCAACCCATTCCAGTATTTTTGCCTCAAAAATCCCATGAACAGAGTCAGGTGGGCTCCAGTCCATGGGGATGCAAGAGAGTCAGACACCACCTAGCAACTAAACAATGACAATGAATAAAGCTGCTGTAGAAATTGATATACAGGCTTTTGTGCAAGAGTTTTCAACACCTTCAGATGAATACCAGGGAACACAATGGATAGATCATAGGGTAATACTAGTGTTAGTTTTATAAAAAACTGCCAGAGTGTCTTCAAAGATGGCTGTGCCATTTGTATTCCCACAAGCAATGGCAAGAATTCTTATCCCTCCACATTCTCATCAGTATTTAATGCTGTCACTGTTTGAATTTTAGACATNTATTTGAAATTGAATTTCACCACTGTCTAACTGAATGATCTTAATTAAGTAAATGAAGTGGGTTTTAGCCTGTTTTGTTATCTGTGAATTAGTACTAATAATGCCTAAGTCACATGTGGGTTGTGAAGTAGCACCTGCAAAATGCTCAGCCCAGTGTCTGACCCTTGGCTGACCCTCAGTCAAGTATAGCTAGCCGTATCGTTGTCGTCAGGGTCCTGCTCATTTGACCTCAGGGCTCACACATCCATTTCCTTCTGCCCAGCCATTGCCTGTAACTTGGTTGAGGTTTTATCATCCCTTATCCTGATTGCTGTGACAGCCTCTTCATCCACAAATCCACCTTCCACCTGGCGGGTGAAGTGATCTTTTGAAAACATGCTAAATCAGACCATGTCACTCTCCTACCTGGCACATTTTCCTGATACTCTGTCACTGGTACTGGGGGGCTTCTGAAACTCTTCCAGCAGAGTTGTTCTAGAGGTGGATGAGAGTCAACACACACCCCCAAAGGGGATGCAGCTGTGCTCACAAAACTTCAACATAAGCCCCGAATTCCAGATTCCATCTAAAAACATCCGCGCCAGTCCGTTTTATTTTGTGCAGATTTACTGTACTTTGTTGTTGCTATTTGGTTTTTATGTCATGTCCAACGCTTCGCAACCCCGTGGACTATAGCCCAGCAGGCTCCTCCGNAACTCTTCCAGCAGAGTTGTTCTAGAGGTGGATGAGAGTCAACACACACCCCCAAAGGGGATGCAGCTGTGCTCACAAAGCTTCAACATAAGCCCCGAATTCCAGATTCCATCTAAAAACATCCACGCCAGTCCGTTTTATTTTGTGCAGATTTACTGTACTTTGTTGTTGCTATTTAATTTTTAAGTCATGTCCAACGCTTCGCAACCCCATGGACTATAGCCCAGCAGGCTCCTCCGTCCATGGCATTCTCCAGGCCAGAAAACTGGAGTGGGTTGCCTTTTCCTTCTCCAGGGGTTCTTCCTGACCCAGGGATTGAACCTGCGTCTCCTGCATTGGCAGGCAGATTCTTTACCACTGAGCCACTTTTATTTTTCAGTTGAATTGTTTAATATTTTCTTAAGCCCTTAGTCCCAGGAAGAAGAATCATACTTGTGCTGGTTATACTGGGATAGTAAGGAACCATCTTTAGTGGGTTTCCATTGGACCCAGTGAAATAATGCCCGTAAAGCATTAAGCCCAGAGCCAGGCAAATGTGCGCATTGAACAGATAGATTCTACTCTTTTACTACTTACTGCTTTTATTACTACTGCTTTTTTTAAACTTTTAAGTTTATATTGGAGTATAGCCAGCCAGTTAACAATGTTGTGATAGCTTGCAGTGAATGACGAAGGGACTCAGCCATACATACACATGTATGTGTATGTATCCACTCTCCCGAGATACTCCTTCACTCCAGGCTGCCACGTACCATTGAGCAGAGATCCCTGTGCTCCACAGTAGGACCTTCTTGGTTACCCATTTTAAATATAGCAGTGTTATCACTACTGTTTTATTATTACTTTTATATCTGTCAATGTCATTATCAGGACAGTGAGAATGCCAGTATCATTATATTTGTCAGTATCTCATTAGGGATACATTTACTCAGTTTTAGAAGTAAGAGTCTGCAGGATGAATGACACACTGTTTAATAGGGTGAGAAAGTCACTGGAGCCTTCTGCACAGGCCCTCATCGCAGCCTGCCCTCCAGCCTGCCTCTGGCTCCACCCAAGCCCCAGCACACAGACCGGCATTCCTTCCGCAGCATGCCTTGGATTCCAGCTCTGTGTAATGTTCCTACTTTCCCTGAAAGCGCCCCACCCCTACCCTGCCTGCCTTCTCTGAGCAGCAAACTGCTACTCATGTATCAAATTCTGGTTTCATAATTTTCTCTAGTAAGACCCCAGCTCCCGCCCACAGCGCTCATCCAGGCTGAGTGAACTTCTCTTCTGTCTCAGGACTTGTAGCCCCCATGCTACCTGCTAGCAGACCCCTCGTTATAGGACACACCTGCTTCGCTCCTCAACTCTGACAGCCCCATGATGAGAAGGGCAGTGATTTATGTCGCTTTGGAGCCCAAATGCCTAACATAGAACGGGCATAGAATAGCAGTTGGCTGAATGGGAGAATATATGACTAGTTGGATGGATGCACGGATGAATGGATGAATAAAAAGAGGCAGTGAGCAGCCTCCTGGAATACAAAGGGTTAAGGAAATGTGGTACAAGTAGCAGTTACAGCGCAGTTAGTATGTTGCTAGTATTGTACTCATCATGTATTATCTCATTTTAAAACTCCCCAAATCTCATAAAGAAAGGCCTGTGATTATCTCCATTCTACAAGAATTGATCTTGAATTGTGTTGCTGGAGAAGACTCTTGGGAGTCCATTGGACAGCAAGGAGATCCACCAGTCAATCCCAAAGGAGATCAACCCTGAATATTCACTGGAAGGAGGGATGCTGAAGCTCCAAAACTTTGGCAACCTGATGCAAAGAGCTGACTCACTGGAAAAGACCCTGATGCTGCTAAAGACTGAGGGCAGGAGAAGAAGAGGACATCAGAGGGTGAGATGGTTAGATGGCATCACTAACTCAGTGGACAGGGATTTGAACAAACTCCGGGAGACAGTGAAGGACAGGTAAGCCTGGCGTGCTGCAGTCCATGGAGGCACAGAGTCTAATACGAGTTAGTGACTGAAGAACAACAACATAAGAAATTCAAACTTAAGTAGTTTGAATGACGATCCCACGTGTACCCAGCTAGTAGACTGTGGAGCTGTGAGTCCAGAGCCTAGACAGTGTCCGTATTTCAGTCTCCAGATGACCGTAGTTTTGGTCTTAGCTAGTCTGGCTGCGATCTCTGAGCTGTGAAATTGTATCAGCCTAGTCTAAATAGTAGAAGGAAGTGGTGTGGTTCCTTTACATTGGTAGGTGTTTCTGAATCATCAGTGCTGCTGTGAGGGTAATCAGGAGCTACAAGCTTCTGGAAAGTGAGGCATTTCCCTCTTAGCTAACTAAGAGTCAAGACTGCCCCTTACAAGCTCCTTCTTGCCCTGGGGAGCCAGTGCTATGACCTGACGATCAGCAAACCCAGTGGTTATGTCATTGTCCAGCATTCTGTGCATTTTCAAGGCTCATCCAGCTTTTTTTTGCTGTGTTATACAATTGTAGGATGTGTCGCCCAGATCTCTGCCAACCAGCACTTCATCACTTAGAGCGTAAAACAAGGAATTAGACATCTGTGCCACAAGGAATACATAAGAAGGTGGTGTGAACTGGCCTGGGGTGTTTACAAGCCTTGAGATAGTTACAGAAATAGAAAGAAAACTGAATAGACCCCAGCTACCTAGAGTCCAGCTCTGAATCTGTGATGAAAGAACGCTGCTGTTCTCTCCAAACAAAACCTTAAAGCTACTTTCTTCGTGGAATCTTTCCAAATTTTTCTCACATGAAAGTCATACATACTTCCTCCAAATTTTGGTTCAGTTCAGTTCCTCAATCGTGTCCGACTCTTTGCAACCCCATGAACCGCAGAATGCCAGGCCTCCCTGTACATCACCAACTCCCAGAGTTTACCCAAACCTCTGTCCATTGAGTCAGTGATGCCATCTAACCATCTCATCTTCTGTCATCCCCTTCTCCTCCTGCCCTCAGTCTTTCCCAGCATCAGGGTCTTTTCCAATGAGTCAGCTCTTCACATCAGGTGGCCAAAATACTGGAGCTTCAGCTTCAACATCAGTCGTTTCAATGAACACCCAGGACTGATCTCCTTTAGCATGGACTGGTTGGATCTCCTTGCAGTCCAAGGGACTCTTAAGAGTCTTCTCCAACACCATAATTCAAAAGCATCAATTCTTCTGTGCTCAGCTTTCTTTATAGTCTAACTCTCACATCCATACACGACCACTGGAAAAACCATAGCCTTGACTAGACGGACCTTTGCTGGCAAAGTAATGTCTCTGCTTTTTAATATGTTGTCCAGGTTGGTCATAATTTTCCTTCCAAGAAGTAAGTGTCTTTTAATTTCATGGCTGCAATCACCATCTTCAGTGATTTTGGAGCCCAGAAAAATAAAGTCTCTCACAGTTTCCACTGTTTCTCCATCTATTTCCCATGAAGTGATGGGACTGGATACCATGATCTTCGTTTTCTGAATGTTGAGCTTTAAGCAACTTTTTCACTCTCTTCATTCACTTTCATCAAGAGGCTCTTTAGTTCTTCTCCACTTTGGTAACCCTTTCTTTATCTTTCTTATGATATTTGTCATTTATCACCTTTGATGAGAGTAATTTAAGGCTGCTTCTCTTCTCCCTTAATTAACCTCCTGAAGCACGATGACTATGTCCCAGGTCATGCCTGTGCTTCCTGTAACTAAACGAATCTTGACAAATAGCAGATGTTCAATTAATGCTTGATGAATTAATGGGAAAGTGATCACATGTGCTGCATGATCTTGGACAAGACTTTCTACCCTCCAGGCACCAGTGTCCCCATCTACAAAACTGTGTGGAAGCAAGCTCTGTTCTGCTGTCAGATCCATGTGGCATTCTTCCTCTGGCTCCCTCAACTCTGAGAAGTTACTTACTGTGCAAAGTTGTCACCACTTAATCTGCAAATCACACAGTTGGTCACCTCATAGGGAGGCTGTGAGGATTAGACTTAATGTATGTAAAAAGCTCAGCAGGCCACACTAAACCTAGTAAGCACCTAATAAATCATTGTTGTTGCTAATTTGGAAGGCAGAGGCGGCGGGCTAGACCATTTCCACATCTGCTCCATCTCAAATGGTCTTTGACCCCATAAATCTGATTATGAACATTGTTGTCTACTGAAAAGTTCAGTATTTGGAGTCCAGAATCCCAGGCTTGAACACCAGTTCTCAAGTTCAGTGGGTCCTCAGAGAAACTACATCATCTCAGGATTCCGCACCTGGAGATGGGATAATACCTGCTACTCTTGTTCCTTGAGGCTGTTGTGAGAATGTGCTAGAATACTTACTAAAATGCTCTTTTAAAACACTCTGTAGATTAGCAGCATCCTGAAGTCAGAGCCTTGGCACCTTAAAATACAGGGTATAAAATGGAGATTGGAAGAGGAAGGCTTCCTCTGGGGCTCTGGCTTTCCTTTTTCTGGACCACATGACCCTTCCACGAGTTCTCCCGGAGCCAGCACCGCCACAACCCGGTAACACCCAGGCCGGGTTGGATGGAGGCCTGGGAGAGCTGATTTATAGTCAGAGCACACAGCTGCTTCCATAAATCTTCCCTGATGTATCTTTCAGAGAACTTTGCATTCCTAAAAGTGTATGTCTCCTCCAGGCGGTTTTCCTTGGCTGTCTGAAATATGTGCGGGGCTCTCAGTCCATTCTGTCTGGTCTGGCTGGGTAGAGAGGCGACTACAGGTAACCCGAAGAGAAAGCTCTGGACCAGGTCTTGGTGGGGCCTGGGATGTAACTAGGATATTTTTTTCTCATCGGTATATGGTACAGTGCCGTGTCACTTAGAGTTATAGCAGGACATGTGTGTGGGTGTTTAGTAGCTCAGTTGTATCCTACTCTTTGTGCCCCGATAGACAGACTGAATCCTGCCAGGCTCCTCTATCCCTGGGATTTTCCAGGCAAGAATATTGAAGTGGCATGCCATTTCCTCCTCCAGGGAATCTTCCTGACCCAGGGATCGAACCCACGTCTCCTGCATTGGCAGGCGGATTCTTCACCACTGACCACCAGGAAAAGCCTTTATAACATAATAAGTACCCTGAAATTTTGTGGCTTAAAACAGAAACCACTTTTTTGGTTCTCAGTTCAAGTCAAGCATTTGGCCTGGCCTCAGCTGAGCAGTTCCAGTGTGGGCAGTTCTGGTCACGTACCTATGGTCAGCCAGCTCTCCAAGGCTGGTTCACATGAGTTCCAAAAGCAGCAGGAATAAGAGCTTCAGGGCCTTTTGAGGCTTCAACTTGGAAGACACTTTGTCCTTTCTACTTCATTCACTTATTCAAAAGCAAGTTGTGAGGCCACCTTAGATCCAAGGGGTAGAAATAGAGTGCATCCTTGCAGAAGAGGCTAAATATTAGGATGGCTTTTTTTTTTTTTTAAGAATGACTTTTGCACCCTACAAGCACTGATATTTTATGAAGCCTCTGTTTTATATTAAAGCCTGGACTGATCATCACAACCTCAGCATAATTATTTCTAATTTGCCAATGGAAAAATTGAGACATAAATGAAGGAAACTTTATAATGCAGTAGAGATGATCATGGGAGAACTGATTCCCCCAATTCTAATCCTTTTCAGAGCTCAGCTAAAGACTTTGAACCTCTGCTACTTTGCCCCTGTCTAACAGGGACAAAGACTTCATGATGCTAAGCCATGGTTAGATACAGCCTAGCTTGTGATGTCCAGAAGGGCAATCCATTTGTATCTTGGCTTCATCCTTGCAAGGGCCTATGGTCTATTGCCAGATCAGTAAAAGGATTCAGTAAAGGGCCAGGTGTAAAACATTTTAGGCCTTTCTGACCAAAAGGCAAGCTTCAAGACAGTGTGTAGATACCTATACAATGAGAAAATTTTGTCCAAAAATTTTGATTGATGAAATTTAAAGTATAATAATAAAGAGCCATCTTTGGTAACAAAGTTCTGCTAAGGAGAAGAATGGAATTTATTTGACACCGAAATGTGAATTTCATATCATTTTCACATCTTAATGTATTCTTCTCTTGATTTATTTTTACCACTTAAAGATATCAGAGCCATTCTTAACTCCTAGGCCATACAAAAACAGGCATTGGGTCAGATTTGGCCCACGACCCCTGGCATAAGGGAGCATCTCAGGTTTGGACTCAGAATCCGTGATGCAGCATCCCCTGTGAGTATCCGATTGCTGTGTGATGTCAGGTGAATCCTGGATGTTCCAAAGCCATTGTTGCCCCAGGCTCCAGGCACGCAATAGAGGGGAGGCAAATTCTTATGTTCTCTTAGTTCACCAGAGAGGGAAGCAAATCTCAGGTTCATCTGAGGCAGCTGGCTTGTAGATGGGCCCTGCCATAGACAGAAACTAGCAGACCGGGGAATGGAGTGCCACAAAACTGTCCTCATTTCATGCCATTTGAACATGTAAAAGCATGTAGACCATATTGTATACATACGGATTGACACTGGGGAATTTGGGTAAAACATGTAGGTAGGAACTGGCAGCTCGTGCACTTTTCTATTCCGACTGTTATCAAATGAGTTATGTATTTAGAAAATTACAAAGAGGAGGCTTTGGCTTTGTGTTCTCCCATGTTTGAGAAAGACGTGGTGAAATAGTGAGGTTCTGATGCAGAGTTCACAGCTATTAGCAGGAGTTTTTAAGCTGTGCTCCAAATAGACATTCCGGGGATGAGTGGGCATAGTGGGGCATCGCTGTGTAGGTATGGATCTTTCAGCAAACTCGTATTCTAGATTTATGTATTGGGCTTCAATGTTTTTGGAGAAAAGTCTCAACTCTAGCACATATGCTTTTAAAGGCAAAACAAAAAAAAAGTGTTTTTATGACAGAAGCTCTCGTTCACATGTGAAAGGAAGCTGGCAAGGGCCTTCCTGTTATACACACACACAGACACACACACACAGGTGTTGGATAAAATGTAACATTTCTAAAAAACACACAAGTTTATCTTAAAAATGAAGAAAGGCAACTCCTCAATTGTAAGGAATGAGGAGGAAATGCAAAAACCTAGGCTTCAATTTTAGAAGCTAATGTTTTGGTGACTCCAGATGGGCAATGCGATGGGATAAAAGTAAAAAGAAAAAAAAAATATGGATACTAAGTAGGAAGAGGGCTGTGGCATGTGTCTGGAAGTTTGGATTGATGTATATACACTCTTGTTACTGTGTATAAAGTAGATAATTAATGAGAACCTACTGTGTAGCACAGGAAGCTCCTCTCAGTGCTCTGTGGTGACCTAAACGAGAAGGGAATCCAAAACCAGAGGAAATATATATCTATAGGTAGAGCCGATTCACTTTGCTATACATCAGGAACTAACGCAATACTATAAAACAGCTACACTTCAATAAAAATTCAGTAAAAAGTAAAGAGAAAACAGGAGCAAAGAAGAAATGAAAAAGATCACTTGGTAGGAAAAAGCTCTGAAGCTTCAATAATCATAATAAATGTAATTTGCATATTTCAGTTCAGAGCTTGGTTATATTACACAGATCTACTTATGTGCTGTTTACCAAAGATCTTCTTAGAACATAAAGATGCAGAAAGTTTGACAGTGAAGGAAGAGGAAAACCGATACTAGGCAAATGCGAATCAAATGAAACCTTGGGGAGAAGTATAAATATATGGCAAAATAAGCTTTACAGCTATAAGAAGGAACAAAGAAATCCTTAGGAATAAAAAGTGTCATTAATTAATCATAAAAGGAATGGTTCACCAGGAGACAAAATCTGTACTTACATGTGTGAACAACACAACTTTAAAACATATGAAGAATAAGTTGAGAGGAGTAGAATGTGTTGATGAATACCTAATCGAACTGGGAGGTTTTTTTTAATAGAAATATTCTAATTAGATCAAGCAACCAAAATGCTTCTAATACTACAGACGAATTGAACTGTACTCTTAAAAATACAATAAAATGGACAAATATAAAATCCTGTCCCTAATAATTTAGAGTTTAAAGATTTTTCTCAAGAAGTGAGAAATTCTCTTAATGGTCTTGACATCTTATGACCTGAATGTTCTGGCTTTGGTCCAATTTCCTGAAATTTTATTTTATTTGCAGTGATAATGTAACTTTGCAACATTTATGACTAAATGTGGGTTCATTTTTATGCCTCTGAAAGATTTCTTTCAATCAGGGGTGGGAGTAGGAAGTAGCGATCTGTGTGTGGTGATTTTATTTTGGTTTTGCTTTTTTTGAGGAGAAGAGGGTATAGGGGAAGTTGTGGTTGAAGGAGAATCCTTTCAGAAAAATGGTCACTGTCAAGAAAAACTAATAGTGTTTTGTTTCAATTCATGTTCCTCACATTTTTTTCCTTAAGGCCAAAGACATAGCGTGTTTTCGCAGAATAGCTTCTGGAACCAGGGAGCCTTTCTCTGGATTACCTGTGCATAGTCTAGTTGAGGAGAAGGAAATGGCAACCCACTCCAGTGTTCTTGCCTGGAGAATCCCAGGGGCAGGGGAGCCTGGTGGGCTGCCGTCTATGGGGTCGCACAGAGTCGGACAGGACTGAAGCGACTTAGCAGCAGCAGCAGCAGCAGCAGCAGCAGTCTAGTTGAGAAGGCGCACAGGGAATCGCTGTAGCTTCTGACCCTCTGCTGTGTCTGTCAGTCTGGTTTCCTCCAAAGGAGGTGCCTGAGAAAGGTCAGTGGAATCCCCTTCACAGAATGAGGTGACATTAACAGCAACCACCATGGATTCCCAAATGGCAAAAAGTCTTGAAGAGGAAATTTCACTTTTAGGCAGGCCTGCAGGTCAGCAACTCTGTAAGGACTGGAGCACCTGAGACTAGGCAGTTACGCTGATGGCTGCAGCATCCCAGCGTGGCTACGATCTCCGACAGGTTCTCTGCTTTTTTTTTTTTTTTAATTATTTTTTCCATTATTTGCTTTCTTTTTCAAATTCCTTCCTTTGCTTTAATTGATATACAATATTATATGTGTTTCAGGTGTACAAATAGTGATTGATAATGTTTAGAGGTTTTACTCCGGTTCCCCTTATTGTGAAATACGGCCTGTGTTCCCCAGCGCTGAACAGTCTAGCGTAGTGTCTTATTTATTTTTCCCATAGTAGTTCAGGTCTCTCATATGGTCCTGCCTCCCTTCCTTTCCCCACGGGTGACCACTGGCTTGCTGTCTGTATCTGTGAGTCTGTTTCTTTTCCATTATAGTCCCTAGCTTGTTGTCTTTCTCAGATTTCACATAGAAGTGATACCATATAAGGCACTTGTCTTTATCTGACTTACCTCTGGCCTCATTTTGGCGAAAAGCGTCTTTGGTCCCAGCGCAGCCTGGTGAGTCAGATCATCGCCGTGGCACTGCGATTCTTGCCATGGGATGAGACGCTGCCTAACTGCTCTCTATAGATGCTGCTGCTGATTCCCGCTTCCTGGATTCCTGCCTCTCCAGCTATGGTCCTGCCCAGGGCCGCCAACCTCACTGTCATTCATTCTTTCAACAGACTGCCTACCAAGTACAAGGTACCATGCTAGGTCCTGAGACGGCAGTAGGAACCAGAGAGGCAGGGTCCCTACCCTTGCAGGGCTCCAGATATGTAGGAGGAAATCAAGCAAGCAAGAAAACATTCAAGTACAAGTACAAATCAAGTGTCCTGGAGGACATGACCTTGGTGTTGACCATCATAGTTCACCAAATCTAACGTGAAACCAGCCAGGCTTCTTCTTCGTTGCTTTGGCTAGAAACCATCCCTACCCATGACTCCCTCAGCCAAGATGACAATTCAACAGGAAAGATACTGAGGTTGTAATTTGTTTTTATTCTGTCTCCTGCTTTGGGACATATATCAGATAGGGAACAACTGCAATTTGTAGCCACCTGCTTTGGGCCAGTCACCATTCTAGGTGCTTTCATATGTATCCTTGTAACCACCTTCCTTTCTTTAACCCTTATTTTGTAAAAGGAATTGATGTTCAGAGACATAAAATATGTTGCCCAAGCTCACATGGTCATGTCCGTGATGGAGCCCGGATGTCAACTTAGATGTGTCTGCTTCCAACACTGATGTCCTTTCTCCCACATTGAAACTCTCTCTCTTTTTTTACTGCCTGCTTCCAAGAGCTGATTTCCCATCGCCTGTGTGATCTCTGCACATAGACAGGCCTCAGAGGTTAGACTGAAATTCGGCAGAAAATAAAGTCAGTCATGGAAACAGATCCTTTGAAATCCTCTAATCACCCTGGTGGGCTTCTCATGTGGCTCAGTGGTAAAAAAAAAAAAAAATCTGCCTGATGCCCTGGAGAAGGAAAGGGCAACCCACTCCAGTATTCTTGCCTGGGAAATCTCGTAGACAGAGGAGCCTGGTGGACTCTAGTCCATGGGGTTGCAGAGAGTCGGACACAACTTAGCGTCTAAACAACTCAGTCACCCTAATGGGGCTTGCATTCATTTTCTTGCCTGATTATTATTAAGAATATGCCGTCTGTGTCAACTAGATAATATGATTTTGTTGTAAACTTTGGCACAGTGTGACTTATGAAGACCTAGCCTTTAGTCTCATTTCAGGATGGAAAATGTTGGTTGGATGTACGAGGTCTAACTGTCTTCACCACGTGGTAGAAATCCAAATGTAGCTAAACATTAAGGTTAAATGATGATATCACAACTTACTCGGTTTGCATTTTACATCCAATTGAAAACACAAACCACTCGCCTCATTAATCCTTTGCAATCCAATTTCTACCCCCCTAAATGAAATGATCCTTTTGGGACACATTTATATCCTTTTAACAGCCGCCTGACAGTTCTGCTGGTGGAGTTCGTATCCAAGTTTGTTATTGGATAGTGACAACTTAGCCTGACGGATATGTGTACATAATTATTCTCTCGCAGTTAGATTTAATTAATGCTTACCCTCATCATGATCTTGCAGCTAGCGAGCTCACTCTGCAGGATCAGTTAATGGCAAAAGGATTTTGTTTTTAGCCGAGAGAGACTCCAAAGGCTTTGTAAAACTCTTCTACTTTTTTAAGAGGAATGAAAAGGAAAAAAATGGCCCCGAGCCTGTTTCATTTCTTCCCACCCCACGTTAACGCCACATGCGAATGGATTTGAGGCAACATTTTGGGATGAGTTGTGGATCCTAATTTTAGACTAAGTGTCACCAATATGAACAGGTCTGACAGACCTACAAAGAAGATGTATATTTTTTGATATGTCCTGGCTTCACTGTGCTTATGTCTCTGTACAAAATATGTCTGAGTGTATTTTTCTAGCCTTCTCCCCAGATGGGACCCAGAGTTCAGTTATAAATAGTTATGAAAGTAAGGGGACATGAAGAANAGCCAGGATGGATTCTGATGAGAAGGACTCTGGGAGGTTGGTCATCTCCTCCCTCTTTTGGCTCCTCCTGAATTCCCCAGGCTAGTTTTTAGTGGCAGTCTCCTAACAGTTTCCCTGTGCCCTCTGAACTTGCTTGGGCCTGATCCTCAGGGTGCTGCTTTCATCTCACAGCATCTCTTCCACATGACCTGGTGGATCTGACAGAACCCAGCTCACGGCAGGCAACTCTGGCTTCCCTGGGCTCTTGATCCGTAGCATACCAGGGACTCCCCACTCTCCTGTCCCCAACAAATGCATAGCTCTGTGATGCAGATGGCTGGGCCTTACTCCAGAAGCTTGGCAGATGTCTAAACCATGAGTCTCCTACTTGGCACCTGCCACAAACTCCAGAGTATCTATGACCTCTGATGATTCTGCTATGATAGGGTCCACTGGATCACACAATACAAATGCCAGGGTTGTTTGTAGCTCAGCCTGACCTGCTGCAGATCCTTTCTCTGCCCTGGGATCTACTCAGAGCTGGTGGCCTCCCATGCCACTGGGAAAATGGGCAAGGCTAATATCCCTAAGTATTCTGTATGCTGCTTTCAGAACCCAAGGAGGCCTACTAAGCATTCTGCTTCCTCCCTGGGGTTGTGAAGGGTAAGTTGCAGGAATCTCTTCTTTATTTTGGAACAGATATGACATACCACAGCCCACAGAAGCCTGAAGTCTTCACTGATGTGGCAAGTTTCCATTTCTTCTTAGGATCCATCTTGTACTTTTTGTAGAACATAACATCCTACCAAGCTCTTGAGTGTACTTTCCCTTTTTTGTTCTTCTGATCCAGTTAGCAGGATACATCCACATAGTGGGCTGATGTGTTATTCTTCAAAAAGTCCAGGTGGTCCATGTCCCTTCTGACTGTTAGGACAGAGGGTTGGGTAGTTAATATAGCCCTGGGGTAAGACTGTAAATGTGCAGCGGTCCACCCCTTGTGAATGGAAACTGCTTCTGATCCTTCTTTGAGAGGGATGGGAAAAAACTTATTTTCCAGATCGGTGGCCACAGACTACATGCCCAAGGCTGTGTTAATTGGCTGTAGCAGCTGCAGTTAATCCTATAATTTGTTTGAGTGTGTGGTTGCTCACTTCCATTCAACTGGACCCCTCTGGGTTTTTACAGAATGGGGCTGATGAACTACATGGAGATATGATGGAGACTACTACCCCTGCATCCTTAAGGTCTTTAGGAGTACCACTTACCACATGAGTGATCCTCAGGACATGATGCTGGCCTTGCTTTCCTCTTTCCGCTGTAGATGGAGATGATTCCACTCGCCTCTCCCACTGTGATAGTTTATCATAGAGACCAAGGAAACAATGGGAGGAGGATTCTGCCAACTACTACATATATCCATGTAAATTATCCACTTGGGGCCTGGGAAAATGATCATCTTACTGTGAAATAGACTTAAGTGAGGACTCCATTTGTTAACTGAAGGCTCTGGTGGTCCATAAATGCCCCCACTCTAAATATGTCTGGAGTCCCTGTATATCAATGTCAACTTGTATTCAGCTGTCTTTGAACAATCCCGATATTTTGCTTTCCTACGTGGTTACCTAAATAAATGGCCGCAAGTCCCCTGATAAAGGCCTGGAGGAGCCAGAACTCTGTACACTTGCTATGCTGTCGCAGCCTTCTTCATGGGTAGGCAGGCACTTTTTGGTCAGTGGGTTCAGGTCTGAGAACTGGTCTAGATCTAGAAACAGGCATGTAGTAGAGGCTGAACAAATATTTGCTGGCGTAACATGATGACTCATTTTGCCAGAAGTGTTCAGAACGTGTGTGGGAATGTGGATCTTCAGTCATTCAAAAGAGAACTGATAAAATTTTCCTATGAGCCACCACCGTCTTCTATTTCAAGGTTTTTCTTCTCTCCTCCCCCAATAGAAGCCAAAATATTTTGTAATGGTAATTGTTCAGCATTTCACCGTTACATAATCTTTGAATACAAATATTTCCTTTAATGTGAAGTAATAGCTGTGCTGTGTTGGGAAATTGCCTTTTCATGTTGCAGTGCTATTTACCTCTTCACCTCCGCCCAGCAATATCTACCCACAGAAAGGAGTCAGGCTGCATCAGCTTCTGGGGAAATTCAGAGTTATAGTGGGACCCGCTCATGTGCGTTTCAAGCACCTTATCTCAGAGGAGAACTAGCGAGGCAGCAGTCAGTGTGTCCCCCCACCCCATCTATTTTTCATATTAACCAAGGTTTATAAAAAGTGTAGAGAAGAGTCAAAGATGTTAAGTAACTTTCTCAAAAATCATACAACAAAGAAGAGGCTGAGCTCCCATCACGTGCTCCTTTATCACTTGGAAGGGTAGGCTTTGTTATTAACTCTGCAGTGAAAATTTTGGAAGCTGGGTGAAGGAGGTGTTGGGGGGCAGGTCGGGACCCTGGAGGCCACTCCCCGCCTCTGCCCCTACTTTCCTTCCCGGGCCCCCAACACAAGCACATGTCGTCCTCCAGAGGGCCTTCCGGTCCTGGCTGCGCCTCACGCGTGGGCCTCCAGAGGGCCTTCCGGTCATGACTGCACCTCACCTTGGCACTCTCATGCCCTCAGCCTGAAGATGTTTCCTGTGAAATCCGGAGCAAACTGGAAAATAACACCCTGTGCCTAGCAATACGAAATGCAATTTCTTCCTTTTCTTCCATTTCCCTGGAGAGTTCCTTACAGAACCAAATGAGATGAGCTGTTCCTCACTGTATATATGTTGAAACATACATGTGTTTGCAAGAGATTTCCAAACCCTACACGTAAATCTTCTTCTCTTTGGAGTGGGCTGGCACAACCATAATGTATAATTTTCCCTTCAGCTGTGCAGCTTTGGACTTTCCCACATGTGTTGTGTGTGTGTGTGTGTGTGTGTGTGTGTGTGTGTTTACATTACCTATTCATTCACTCCATAAATATTTATTGAGTGTGTGTTGTATGCCAGCACTGGACTAGGTACAGAATGTGGTGATGGGAGAACAGAGATTCTACTCTTCTGACAGTGCTATTTCAATACAAGAGGGAGGCAACACAAAGACCCAGCATACTGCAGATATTAATGAATGTCATGAAAAATAAAGCACGTGGGAGAGGAGGAGGAGAGTATCTCAGGTGGGTGGTCAGGGAAGGTTTCCTGTGGACGTGACACTGGAAAGAGCCATGTCATGACCTTGAGCCAAGAACAAGGTGAATGTGTTGGATGAAAAACGGCCCGGTGGATAATTTCCTGTGAGTGACAAGGAGGACAGAAAGAAATGAGGCTGGATTGGCTGCTCACTAGGAGAGAAAGAAAGAGCCCAGGGATGGCTGCATGTTACGGCCTGAGTAAGCGCATGACTAAAGATCTTCTTGTTATTCTATTAGGAAGATGAGGAGCCTGACAGAGTAGCAGGTTGGGAAAGACCAACCAAGAATTTTGACTTGGCCATGTGAGAGTTTCTCATCTGAACTGAGTAGTAGCTGTGCCAAATATATGGGGAAGTGTCCATATATAAATTATATATATATATGTGTGTATGTGTGTGTGTGTGTGTGTGTGTGTGTGTGTGTGTGCATATAAAAATATTTATTTATTTAAGAAAGCAGGGAAGTTAAATGACTGACTTTAAGCCACATGGTAACTTCGATAGAACCAGGAATGAGAACTCAGAAATCCTAGGTCTTGGTTAATAAGTCTGGGTAACTTGCCAGTGAATCCTTTTTTGAATGATAATAAAATTCCCTGACACGTGTGCCCTTGGGGGAGGTGGAGAGATATTGCAAATAAAGTGATTTTTTTGTATAACAGTATTTTTACAATGAAATTTCACTTGCCTTCTTCCCAGCTGTCAAAGATGCAGGCAACTTTGGATGGGATCTTACATTCAGAGGGATGCAAAGGTCACTGGGATGGTCATGTCTGAAGAAAGGCACAGTGTGGTGTCTGCTTTGAAAAGATGATGTCTTTTACTGGGATGGGCATGTGGGAGGGCTGGGGTGGCGTGGTAGTGGAGGGAATGGATAGAGCAGGCGCCTAGGGCATGGTGGAGTATTTCTGAGATTAAAAGGCTGATATCTCAGCAAATAAGATTAAACCGAAGAATGTCCCTTCAAAGCCTCTGCAGCATCAAACCTTGGGGATGATGGCAAGGACAGCTCCCCGAAGCTTATTCTTTCTGGCCAACTTTTGTTGGCACCTTCTATGTGCCTGGTTCCACACCAAGAACTAAGAGAGGGGTAAAGCCCCTGCCTACATTTTGAGATGTTATGGGAGAATCTTCCTGCCCCCAAGAAAGTCCCCCACTCTTTCCTAAAACGACTGTCTTGGCACCACTGTATCACAGCTGCTTGATTTTTCTTTTTCTTCCTCTTTTATTAACATTACTTCCTGCCCCCACTCCAATCCATAAGCTGTCTTAAACTGTAAGCTTCTTCCAGAGAGAAAAGAAGGAGTGCAAATAGCAAATTGCATTGAGTCCATTTCACATGGATCTGAGCTCATTAAATTTGGCATTTTTCAGGAGCCCTTCTTGTCTCTGGCACTTCCCAAGTGGCACTAGTGGTAAAGAACTCACCTGCCAATGCAAGAGATGTAAGAAACACGGGTTCTATCCCTGGGTTGGGAAGATGCCCTGAAGGAGGAAATTTTAACCCACTCCAGTAGTCTTGCCTGGAGAATCCCATGGACAGAGGAGCCTGGCAGGCGATAGTTCATGGAGTTGTGAAGAGCTGGACATGACTGAAGCAACTTAGCATGCTTCTTGTCTCTGCCATGGAGAGTAATAGACCTTTTGCAGTGAAGGGGAAACTGAGGTTCCTCATTCCAAACACGTCCCCTCCTCTCTCCTCTTCACCTGCCTGAGGTTTTGATTGCTCTGAGAACCTCACTGTCCTCACCCCCCATCACCAATGACAAATGTTATCATACTGTCAACAGGTGGTTCAGGAGCAGAGCGCCAGGTATAGAGACGCAAAAGGTGATGGTGAATCAGTTATTCCACTCTCACGTCTGAGACACCTGACGTTAGACATTGATAGCAAGCCTTTTATTCTGTTGACACTGTGGAGTTGTTAAATGGACCTACTTAAATGGTGAATGGGAGGGTGACTTTTTTTTTTTTTGCTGATGCTTCGATTCTCCCCTCCCCAGCCCCTCCACCCTTAAACACTTCGTGAGTGTGATCATGATCACCTGAGGGTCAAGGAAGACCTACTGGCACACCCAGTCTAGGGAGGCAGGCCTATCCCTGGGTAACTCTGACTGGGAAAGAGGGGCTTTGCAAAGATTCTGGAGCCAGGTTTCCACGGTTGCCTCCTGGTCTCACTGTGCTCCATCCTTGGCTTGAGCAGAGTAAGTTTCTCATGAAATCTTGTACCCTTAGTCTTGTCTCCCGCTTACCTGTCCAAAGTGACAAAGGTTATTTAAGGGTAGTAATTATGTCGTCTATTGTTGTTGATTATTTGTTTCTCTAGTTATTGTGTGCCCAGACAGATGCATGGAAGGCAGATTGTACAGTGCCTCTATCATGCCACACTGTGAAATCTTTTTTTCACCAAGATTTACATAGGTCACCAAAAAAAAAAAAAAAAAAATCCAAGAAAAAAGCCAACCTTCCTCTGTACAGCATTCCACATTCCTTTCTTAGTTTCAGCTCATGCACTACCGAGTAAGCTATATACTCTGTGTCTCTTATGCAGTGTCTTTCCTCCCCTCTCATGCCTCCCCTGTCCCCACACATCTAATCCAAAGTCCTGACTGTTCTCTGCCACCCGCAGGATCGCTGGAGCAAGCCCCTACTACCATGTGTTCCCATAGTTCCTGCACTGACCCATAGGGTGGCCTTTCTACACTTCATTCCATCACCTGGTTTCTTGACTACTTCCTCTATCCAAATCGGAGTTATTTGATTATGACTGTACCTTATTATGGTTATACCCCTAGCCTACCGCACAGACTTGACATATAATAGGTATTCAATTGGGGCTTCCCTGGTGGTTCAGAAGGTAAAGTGCCTGACTGTAATGCGGGAGACCCAGGTTCGATCCCTGAGTCAGGAAGATCCCTTAGGTATTCAATTAGTGTGTTCAGTAAACATATACAGAAGTGTATAAAATAAAGCTACACATATTTGCTCAGAACTTCAAGGTTCACGTGATCCTTTTCAGCTACTGCAGCAGCAGTAGATGATATTCCATCAGAGATGTTAAGACGTAAGAATTTAAAGACATCAAGTCCTTCTCCCATAATCACTATTACAGGTATTGTTAGTCCATAAAAGTTACCCCAAATATTGCAGCTAAAAACCACCACCATTGTATTTTATCCACAGGTCAGGGATTTGGGAAGGACTTGGCTGGGGCAGCTCTTGCTTGGAGTCTTCCTTGCGGCTACAGCCAAGCACCAGATGGGGATGCAGTCATCTGTAGCGTCAGCCAAAATGGCAGCCAAAATGGGCCACTTATGTGGCTGGCAGCCGACGCTTCTAGTTGACTAGGAGCTCAACCAGGCTAGTGACTAGCACTTCTACAGGTGGTCTCTCCAACATGGTACTCCCTGGGTAGTCAGATTTCTTGGATAGTGACTGCTCTCAGTGCAACCCTCCCATGAAAACCAGGCATAACTTCCTGGCCTTTTGTAACTGAGCCTTGGAAGTTGTAAGCCTCAGAGCAGGAACAAGCCCACCCATTCAAAGGCAGGTGATCCTCCTTCTCAATGAGAGGGGTGTTTAGCCACCACAGTAAAACAGAATTAAAGAACCAAGACTCAAACTCAGGTATCCTGTCTCCAAAGCCAGTCATTGTTGGCTCCTTGATGATGGATGTATAATGAATTTTGAAAACACAGAACAGTTCAGAACTAATGCAACGTAGCAGTGAAGGCCTCAGTTCTTCAGATGGCTACAGGAAGACTTATTCTGCTGAAAACGCTGCTTATGATAAATTACTAAATTGTCTCTTTTCTGGTTTCACACCTGAAATGTAGAGGAGAAAGGAGAACACTAATCCTCTTGGATTACCTCTTTGCCCTTGATTCTGACCAACAAAAAACATATTGTTTAGAAACAATATGTGTTAAACAAAAATGTGTATATTAGTCATACGTTGAACCAGGAACAGGAGGCTGATTTTAATCTAATACATGCCATAAACTTGTTCATTTTTAAAATTTAAAATGATTTGTGTTCATTAAAGCACATTTCTAAAATTCCTAAAAGTGCAATCAGAAAAACAAAAATTTTCTGTTATCCCATTATTCAAATATTGCCAACATTAAAATTTTGCTGTAGTTTATTTTCAAGCTTGATTTATATTTTTTCTGTGCAATTTAAAAATCAACTCAGGTATATTTTATATACAATAAACTACATCCATTGAGAGTGCACAATTCATTGAGTTTTGGAGATGTATTGGGTTGGCCAAGAAATTTGTTCAGGTTCTCCATAAGCTGTTATGGAAAAACTCAAATGGGCATTTTGGCCAACCCAATATAAAGCAGTGAACATTTTCATCACCTCCAAAAGATTCCTTGCCACATTTTACAAAGTATCCTTTCCGTCCACAATATCAGGCAACCACAGGTCCTCTTTTTGTCTCTGTAGGCTGAATTTGCCCTAGAATTTCATGTAAATGTGATGTTGCAGTATGTATTCTTTCTGTGTGATATCTTTCATTCTACTTAGTGACATTGGAACCCATCTATTTTGCATAAATCGTAAGTTCTTTTCTAAAATATTGGCTATTGTTCCATTACATGGATGTGCTTTATTTTATGTATTCACCTGTTGATGGACACTGGTGTTGGTTGCAGTTTCAGGCTACTGTGTATAAAGTCGCCATGAATGTCCGTGCACAATTCTTTGTGTGAACATATGTTTTCCTTTCTCTGTAGTAAATAATTAGGAATGGAATATCCTGGTCATATGGTTGTTGTGGTTTTAACTTTTCAAGAAATCCATATTTTTTCAAATTAAATACTTGTTGCACATTCTCATTAGCATTGTTTGAGAGTTTCGTGTGCTTGAAAACTTTGTCAAAATTGGTAAGGCTCATTAAATCACAATGAGATACCACTATGCAACCGNTTTCTAAACAGTCATGTCATCTGTAAAAAAATATTGTGTCATTTTTTTTGTTAATAATCTGTGTTTTTATTTCTTTTTCTTGCCATATTGAAATGGCTGAGAACAAAGATGCGTCTGTACTTGATTTTTAGCTGTTTAACTATAAGGATAGGCTTTTTTCTCTCATATTTATTGTGTTCCTTCACCTTTATGGGTTTGCTAGTTCATATATTATACTTAATTTGGTACATTTCAACCATTATTACTTTCATTTCCTAAAGTTATTATTATGTTCTCTCTCTGCCTTCTGTGACTCTATATTTAGAACTTTTGATATTGTGCCTTGGATCCCTTAAACACTTTTGCTTTTTTTTAAATTTTTCATGTCTCTCCTCTTCAGTTAGAGAATTTCTATTAATCTGTTTTTAAGACCAATGATTCTTTCCTCTGTTATTTCAATTCTGTTTAGCCCATCCAATGGTTTTTTTTTTTTAATTACACATTTAGTTTTTTGCTTCTACAAACCTTCATTTGCTGTATGTATAATTTTCCTGCTCATAATTTTTATATTTTCTATTCACTATAATTATCTTCTTTTTACCCCATTGAGCACAGTTATAGTAGTTATCTTAAGGCTCTTGTTCATCTGGACCACCTTAGGTTGGCCTTCAGTGATTGTCTTTTCCCTTGGGAATGGATAAAATTTTCCTAGGTCACCATATGTTAAATAATTTTGGATTTAACTCTAGAAATTGTGAATTTATTGTATGAAAATTCTTGGATTCTGTTTCTCCAAAGAATTTGAATGTTGTTTTGCAGGCAGTAAACTTGATCAGACTCCAACTGTTTTGCCTGTGAGCAAAACAGTGAGCAACCGCTTAAATCTCAGTTATTACTATTATTTCTTTCTCCAGCTGAGCTGATTGGAGTCTGCCTTATCCATACCGTGGTTCAGTGGCAGCTAGGAATGTGGGCAGAGATACACACAGATTGCAAGACCCTTCTCTAGGTCTCTTTAAATTTTGAATCTCACTCTTACTCCTTGGGAGCATTGTCTGATTCGCTGAGTCCTCAGTCCAGTAAAACAGCAGTCTTGATCCTGGTGTTTCTGTTGGCCTGAGCCACACTGAAACTGTGATCTACCCTCAGGACCGAGTCTGAAACATAGAAAGGTTACCCAGCGCTGCCTACTATCTCTCAGTTTCAGCTCCTTCCTAAAGCGTACATGCTTTTATTTATTTTCCAGAACCTGCTGCTAGTGGTTTTATTTTGCTGGTTTTCCTTTTGTTTTTTATCTTTTTGGTCCAAAATTTATTGTTATCTGCCAGAGGGTTGGTCTGCGATTTAATAATACCTTATTCTCTTATGCCATCAGGAGAATCTCTACTATATTCAGTGATTACCATTTTGTGATACAGAATTTGTGTCTTTGCCCCCTGTTCTCAAAATTAACATTTGTCACAAATCTTGTATATAACATCTTATCATCATCAACACCCTTTTAATATTCCAGAGTAATTAATTATTCCCCCTCAAGCTGGACATGTAATAAAACGATTTTTCACTTTTCTATATTTATAAATAGCATTTCAATGAGCATGATGCTGTATAAAGCCTTTCCTATATTTAGGGTGATTTCCTTAGGGTGAATTCCCAGAAGTGGGTCAAAAGGGTTGGGCGTTTTTTAAGGCTCTTTTTTATATTGCCAAATTGCTTCCCAAAAGGGTTGTACAAATTTGCACTGCTTGCAGCAATTTAGGAAAATGATCATTTCATAAAACCCTTGCCAGCACTGGATATTATTAAACCAAGAAATAACATTTCTATTTCAAGAGATGAAAAATTATAACCAAGAATTTATGAACACATATACACGTAATATTTTAATGTCAGAGGATAGATTTTTCTGGTTCTATGGCAGAGATGCTAAAATAAAATAGATGTATTATAGAGAGGAAGATTCTGAAAAATGAAACTCTGAGCAAATAATCACAAAGAATTACAATGAAGGAAGCATTTGGGAAGCATAGAAGAGGAAACTGTATGTGCAGGAAACTAACAGATGGAAAAAAGTCCAAGAATGTGTAACAGTTTAGCCCAAACTTATAAAAATACTCCCAGAAAGGATGAGACTTCAGATTTGTCAGTGCATGGTGGGCAAATTTGAAAGAAAACAAGCAGAAATAAAACAAGCTTTTAAAATTGCTTTTGGAACAATAAGGACAAGAAAATGATTGTCTCATTGGATAAAACAACTGAAAGTCATCACCAGATGAAGGTGGAAAACTAAATTCATTCCGAATCTGTCAGACGCGTCACTTACATTAAGAAAAAAATCTGAAAACCGTAAAGAGAGAATAAAGATATTTCAAAAGGAGTGAGGTTCTACCGCAAGAGGAGTACTAGGTTTTATTTTGGAGTGCATTCCTCAAGTTCAGTCTCTAGATCTAAGGAAATTACTTTTCCAGAGCTAAAATAATATGAAGATATATTTTCAGCATAACAGTTACTTATTCTCTTCAAGGAATCAAGGTAGGCAGAGAAACTTGCAGAATTCTGGAAGGACATATTCTGATTTCAAATAGGTGACGAAGCATGTTTGGAACTTGACTTTGATTCTCAAGGGCAATAAGATCAGTTGGTCAGATTTATATAATGAGTTGTGGGGTCAGAAGTTGGGAGTGCTAGGAGCCACCTTGGGTTCACTGAGAATAAATCATGCCAGGTGAATTGTAGTTCCACTTTGGATAGATTTGTTGCACAAACAGATCAAGGAGATACTATTACATAGATATCTAAATGTCAGCAAGATATTTGACAAAGCTTCTCATAGGTGCATTACTTTTTACATATTTACCTGATAGCCCATCTTAAGTGCAGGTTCTATGACGACAGGGAATATTTTTGTTTCACCCTCTCTGCGTGCCCACTTCCTGGTATATGATAAACTCTCAGTAGATATTTACTGAATGAGCAATATTTCTGTGTTGGTTTGTAAAAGAGGAAATTGTAGTGTGTTCAATAGTATAGTCAGTTTACTCAATTACATGTTTACAAAAAGTTTTCATTAAAGGATTAATGTCAATTTGTAGAGAGTTCTGTAGCCATGAGCTCTCAAGTTCTATTTTCTATCTAGTTCTCATTGACATTGATGTCCTTGCCTTAAATAAGCAAAAGCCTGGCTTAGAACCAAGAGAATAGCAAGGACCACTATTAGACTTGCCAGTCCATCTCTTGTCTGTACTGGCCGTATGGACTTGCCAAAAACAAATAATCCCTGTACACCTCATGTTCCTAACATTTGAAATGAAGATATCAACATCAACTTCATTATACTCTTAAATGTACTATATGATTTTAACTTATATAAACGTCTAGTCTGTAACTTGACATGCTGTAGACAGTCAGTAACTCTTCATTCTTTTTCTTACCTCCTGATCCTTGTCATAGTTATGGAATAGTGAAAACATGAGATCACAGATTCAGGACCAAAAATATCTGAGACACTAGAAGAAAAGGGCCAAAATATACAGATACAATTTGATAATATGGAATGTCCTTTACTTTGGTTTTAGAAAAATAAAATTTTCAAATACATGATGGGAAATACTAGATTTATTTGCAGCGCATGTGAACAAAGAAGCAAGGGCATATTGAATACATGTCAGCTGCCAATAAAGTGGAAGTGGCCCTGGGCTGCGTTATTAGAAGTCTCCTGTTCAGAGAAAGAGAGTTAGTAATAGTCCATTTTTGCTTGATGTAGGTCAGAACACATCTGGATTATCATGCCTAGTTCTGGACACAGAAGCTCAGAAAGGAGTTGAGCACACTGGACTATGTTGAAAAGAATCTGACAAAATGAATTTGAAATTTGGGATGCACACCAAAATCAGTAAGATTGGAAAGCAATGATGCAATACTCAGTGTTATAGAAGCAGTGAAATGATTGCTCCTGTATACAGCTGATCAGAGTGAAGTTGATATAGCCTTTCTGGAAAACATCTTGACAATATGGATCAAAAAACCTTTAGCTAAGTCAGTGCCCTTTGACGCACCAACCAATTCATCTCTTTAATCTCAAGAAAATTCTAAACATGGTTGCTTAGGGATGTATAGAAGGGTTTATCTTTAGGAGTGCATAATGCAATATTATAGTGAAAAATTGTAAATAATACAAAGTTTAAACAACAGAGAATTGATTAAAATATAATACATTGATAGAGTAGAATATATATGAGGCATTAAATGATATTGGGGTCAATGTTTAATGACATGGGATAATGTGATCTATTTTATTTAGCTTTATTTTAATTCCACAAGCAATTTCAATTTATTAAGAAAAAAGGCAAACAAAAATAAAATCTCAGTATTCAGAGAAAATCGCTATTAACACTTTGGCCATTATAGGCATCTATATATGTATAGATGATTATATTGAATACATATAAATCTAGGTGCAGGTAGAGATAACGGGGCTTCCCTGGTGGCTCAGTGGTAAAGAATCTGCCTGCAATGCAGGAGCTGCAGTAGACGCAGATTCGATCCTTGGGTCTGGAAGATCGCCTGAAGGAGGGCATAGCAACCCACTCCCGTATTCTTGCCTGGAAAGTCCCATGAACAGAGGAGCCTGGCAGGCTACAGTCCATAGAGTTGCAGAGTCAGACACAATTGAAGCAACTGAGCGCGTGCGTGCCTGTGCGTGCACACACACACACACACACAGAGATGTGTGCATATGCACACACATTTGATATATATAATTTATGTAATAGCAAAAATGCCAAGCATATAATTGGATCCCAATATATATTTCTGACATCAGTGAATAAATCAATATATGCTTAGATAATTTGAACAAAACTCACAAGATGTATTCATGTAACAAGACAATAAAATGCAGTTGTAAAAGCATATGCATAAGAAAGGTAAAAAAACTAGAAGTAGGAAAGGTCAACTGGTAGTGATAATATTGGACTTGGTTATTTTTTTCTTCTTTGTGCTTTTTTACTTTTTATTTCTAATTTTCTACAATAAGTGTGCATTGAATCTGTAATCTGAAAAATCATAATTTTTGTAAAATGTTTCACGTAAAGAGTGAAGGTGTTAGTAGGAATATTTTGCATGGGTGGAAAGATTATAAATGGGTTACATGAGCAATCTTCCAGCAGCTGAAAAGCCATTTTATGGGGTCATGGAACAGCCTGAGCCTGTGATTCCAAAGCACTGGACAGAATCTAGAGGGCAAATTATGGGGAATTTCATTCTTGGCCAGCCATACAAACCCAAATCTGCTCTTTTATCCTGTTGTTTTGGGCCCACCACTGTATTTAGTCTTTGCCATTTATGAGCTATTTGACCTTGAGAAAGTCACCTGCAGTGTCTTTGACTCAATCTCTTTACCTTTCAAATGGGGATAACAGTACCTCATCTAGTTATTGTGAGAGTCAAATGAATTACTATCTGTGGGAAGAAAGTAAAAGGTTGGTATGTAGTATTTACTAGGTGATAATGTTTTTTAAAAATCTTACAGTTTGTTAGTAACAGAACAGCTTTAGAATTTGGGTCTCTGGGACACCCAGTTCATCTTCCCCTTGCCCAGAGTTGCCATATGGGGACAGATTGAAAGGAATATGGATATTTTTCTAGGACTAGACAAGGGGAGTGTTCTGGTTACCTACTGCTGCATAATATATCCAAATTGAGTTCCTTAAGACAACATGATCTTATGTTCATGGGTTCTAGAATCAAAAATTTAAAAACAAAGATAGTCTCAACTTCACAATGATCAAGCTGAAAATACTCAAACACTTGTGGGTGACTCAGATGGCTGGAGGCTAGAATCAACTAGAAGCCTCTCTCACATTTTTTCCACCTGGATTAAGACACTTCAGGATGTCTTGAAAGCTGGATTCAACTGTGACCATTGACTGAAGCACTTAAAATTGGCCTCTCCTTGTGGCTAAGACTTACCACAATGCAGGGGCAGGTTTCCAAAGAGGGAGTAAGTATCTAGAGAATCAGTGTATCAAGAGAGCCAGGCAGAAACTGTCTCACCTTTTTATCCAGTCCTAGCAGTTTTTGCAGAGTCAAGTCTCTTTATTAAAAACATATAACTAAGGCAGCTTATATTCAAGGAGAGAGAGATTAGCCTCTGCCTTTGATAGGGAAGAGGCAGAAGCCACATTTTCAAAGAGAATGTGGATGGAGAGATTTTGTTATGGGTAACTTTGGAATATCCAGCCCCTCCCTCCACTACCCCCACCCCCAGGAAACAATGGGATATTCCAGAGACAAAGCTATGCTTTCATGAGATGATCTGAGATAAGCGTAATTTGAAAGCTTCTCCTCCAAAGGCAGTTCTTTAAGCCAAAATCTGGGGATAGATTGAGATTTATCCTTTCTTGGATAGTGGAAAAATCGCTAGGTCTAGATGGTCATATAACACTAAAAAAATGAGGAATAGCTTAAGCTGAAGCAAAAAGACAGTCTATTTTTTAAATAAGTTCAGTTCAGTCACTCAGTCATGTCTGACTCTTTGCGACCCCATGAATCACAGCACGCCAGGCCTCCCTGTTCATCACCATCTCCCGGAATTCACTCAGACTCCATCGAATCCGTGATGCCATCCAGCCATCTCATCCTCTATCATCCCCTTCTCCTCCTCCCCCAATCCCTCCCAACATCAGAGTCTTTTCCAATGAGTCCACTCTTCGCTTGAGGTGGCCAGAGTACTGGAGTTTCAGCTTTAGCATCATTCCTTCCAAAGAAATCCCAGGGTTGATCTCCTTCAGAATGCACTGGTTGGATCTCCTTGCAGTCCAAGGGACTCTCAAGAGTCTTCTCCAACACCACAGTTCAAAAGCATCAATTCTTCAGCACTCAGCCTTCTTCACAGTCCAACTCTCACATCCATACATGACCACAGGAAAAACCATAGCCTTGACTAGATGAAACTTAGTCGGCAAAGTAATGTCTCTGCTTTTCAATATACTATCTAGGTTGGTCATAACTTTTCTTCCAAGGAGTAAGCGTCTTCTAATTTCATGGCTGCAGTCACCATCTACAGTGATTTTGGAGCCCCCAAAATAAAGTCTGACACTGTTTCCACTGTTTCCCCATCTATTGCCCATGAAGTGATGGGACCGGATGCCATATCTTCGTTTTCTGAATGTTGAGCTTTAAGCCAACTTTTTCGCTCTCCTCTTTCACTTTCATCAAGAGGCTTTTTATCTCCTCTTCACTTTCTGCCATAAAGGTGGTGTGATCTTCATATCTGAGGTTATTGATATTTCTCCCGGCAATCTTGATTCCAGCTTGTGTTTCTTCCAG
>SJYW01053589.1:70165-85085 GCA_006410735.1 Raphicerus campestris | reverse complement strand
TCTTTAATCCATTTTGAGTTTATTTTTGTGTGTGGTGTTAGAAAGTGATCTAGTTGCATTCTTTTACAAGTGGTTGACCAGTTTTTCCAGCACCACCTGTTAAAGAGACTGTCTTTACTCCATTGTATGTTCTTGCCTCCTTTGTCGAAGATAAGGTGTCCATATGTGTGTGGATTTATTGTGATCCACACAGTCAAAGGCTTTGGCATAGTCAATAAAGCAGAAACAGATATTTTTCTGGAACTCTCTTGCTTTCTTCATGATCCAGCGGATGTTGGCAATTTGATCTCTGGTTCCTCCACGTTTTCTAAAGCCAGCTTGAACATCAGGGAGTTCACGGTTCACATATTTCTGAAGCCTGGCTTGGAGAATTTTGAGCATTCCTTTACTAGCATGTGAGATGAGTGCAATTGTGCAGTAGTTTGAGGATTCTTTGGCATTGCCTTTCTTCGGGATTGGAATGAAAACTGATCTTTTCCAGTCCTGTGGCCACTGCTGAGTTTTCCAGATTTGCTGGCATATTGAGTGCAACACTTTCACAGCATCATCTTTCAGTATTTGAAACAGCTCCACTGGAATTCCATCTCTTCCACTAGCTTTGTTTGTAGTGATGCTTTCTAAGGCCCACTTGACTTCACATTCCAGGATGTCTGGCTCTAGATTAGCAGTCACATCCTCATGACTATCTGGGTCGTGAAGGTCTTTTTTGTACGGCTCTCCTGTGTATTCTTTGCCAAATGTAACTTTGATTACATGTCTTTTTTTTTTAACAGTTACTAAGCATTAGGTGTTCATTGGAGGGAAATTATAAAATGCAGATAAGCAATAATAAGAAAAATTTTTTTAAATACTCCAGATTTTACTACCCAGGGAATAACCACCAGAGCACCTTGATATATTTCTTTCCGTATCTTAGCCTGTGTGTATATGCACATACATATGCATATATTTACATATTTTATGTGTATGTGTATTTTGAGACAGAATAGGATCGTTTTGCACTTAGAGTTTTGCCGTGTGCTTTTTTAAGCTTGGTTCATAACCCTAGATCATGAACATCTCAGAATTACTTTTACTTTCCTCTTCTTTATTTTTTAAATTAAAATCTGTTTATTTTTTATGACACACACTCAGTGGAATTCAGACTAAAAATCAGTAAGTGTGTATAAATATACACAAGTAAAATTCCTCGTTGCATTGTCTGTCTGATGGCTCAGACAGTAAAGAACATGCCTGCAATGCAGGAGACCTAGGTTCAATCCCTAGTTCAGGAAGATCCCCTGGAGAGGAGACTGGGAACCCACTCCAATATTCTTGCGTGGAGATTTCCACATACAGAGGGGCCTGGGGACCACAGTTCATGGGGTCATAAAGAGTTGGACATGACTGAGTGACTAACACTTAAAATTTGATTTATTGTCCATATATCTTTCCACCCAACAATATATCGTGAAGAGGTTTGCAAGTCAATAAATAGAGGTTTATATCACTGTATTTAATGATCTCATGAACGTCTGTGTTAGAAATATGCCACCATTTTTAAATAGTCCCCTATAAATGGGCTTCTAAGTTACACACACACACATACACACATATATTTAAACTTTTTCCTGAGGGGCTTCCCTGGTAGCTCAGCTGGTAAAGAATTCACCTGCAATGCGGGAGACCTGGATTCTATCCCTAGGTTGGGAAGATCCCCTGGAGTAGGAATTGGCAACCCACTCTCCTTGCCTGGAGAATCCCCATGGACAGAGGAGCCTGGCAGGCTACAGTCCATAGCTTTGCAAAGGGTCAGACACGACTGAGTGGCTAAGCACAGCAAGCACATTTTTCTGAAATTATAAGTAATCATGTTTAATTTTCCTTTACCATAAAGATATTTTTAGCCATAAATATCAATTTTAAAAATTCCAGCATGAGGACCTTCCCTGGCGGCTCAGTGGTAAGAATCCACCTGCCGGTGCAGGAGACACGCGTTATATCCCTGGTCCGAGGAGATCCTACAAGCTGTGATACAACTCAGCCCGTGCACTCCAACTGCTGAGGCTGCGCTCTAGGGTCTGCGCTCTGCAACGAGAGAAGCTGCTGCAGTGAGCCCAGGCACTGCAACTAGAGGGAAGCCCCCGCTAGCCTCAAGTAGAGAAAAAGCCTGCACAGCAGAGAAGACCCAGCACAGCCAAATGAATAAGTAAAATTTTTAAAAAGTTCAGCCTGAGTCCCAATCATGCTATAGAATCTTCTCTGTGGGTCACATAAACCTGGGTTCAAATTCAGGTCCTGCCCCTTCCTGGCTGTGTGAATACAGACAAGGAGCCATCTCTCCCAGACTCTGTTTCCACGGTGGAGGGCTAGGAGTATGTGTGGTCACCTCTGAGTGAGGTGCCTGGCACTGCGCCTGGCCTTTAGTGGCACCTGATGACAGGTAGCAGCTGTGGTCAGAGCATCTCCATGAACGTCTGCGGTTTAGCCCTAGGGCTCAGAGCAATTGTGAGCTGTGCGGTTTAGGGGGCACGGGAAGTTTAGCTACTTTTGTCCTCTTCCCACGACTGGTACCATTTGTATTCCTTGGACAGTTGGGGGTCAGATGGGTTTTGCATTTCCAAGCTACATATTTTTCTATCTAGCACAGTTCTGGGCAATCTAAAAATGCAATATCGCTGTCACCAGCTCGAGGAAGACACGGAGTCTGAATAATTTAACATGTCAGCACCATCCATCATGATACCAAGAGCGCGGGAGATAGAGTGAGGAGGGGTGTGCCTATCAGGGGCTGGCAGAGCAGGTTTGTGGACATGGCAGCCCAGTGCGAGAAAGCAGATTTGCGGTGAGTTAATTCTCAGGCCCGGGAAAGACTGTTCATGCTAACAACTGCTCCAGCCTTTTCCATAATTTGGCTTTCAAGTTGTTCAGATGCCCTGGTTTGTTCCAGAGCAAACCTGGAGTCAGGTCTCCCTTTGCCACCAAATATCTATGTCATTTTAGAAAGAAGCCTCTAAAAGCTTCTGAATGTCTCAGTTTATTTGTCAGCAAATTTGAAGTGATTCCCATGCAGAGAGCTCAGCATCATGCTTGGAATATTTGAATTGCTTCCCTATCCAAAAGGAAATGTCAAGAAGTTGGGATGTTTTGTCTGTTTTCGTCATTGCTTTCCTCCCTCAGCGCTCAGAACAGTGTTTGCTACATAGAGTGGGCACTTAGTAAGTGTGGAATGAATTAATACACAAATGGGTGTTGTGATTATTCGAGGTGACCACTGGGTCAAGGACAGACTGACGGATCACACCCTATAACCTCAAACTCTGGGTCCAGGACTCAAGGTGCCTGAGCCTGGCTCTTTTCTTGTGGCTCTGTGACGTCTCCAGGTGGCACCAGTGGTTAAGGGCCCGCCTGCCAGTGGACGAGACATAAGAGACCAGGTTTCGATCCCTGGGTTGGGAAGATCTGGAGGAGGGCATGGCAATCCACTCCAATATTCTTGCCTGGAGAATCCCATGGACAGAGGAGCCTGGCGGGCTGCAATCCATGGGGTCACAAAGAGTCAGACACGACTGAAGCAACTTAGCACGAGCACTGTGATGTCTCCACTCTGTGCTCACCGTTCCCCATCCTGTGGTTTTATCATGAGTGGTATGATGTTACAGAGCAAACAGAGGGTATGTCTCTCTCTCTTTCTCTCTATTTTTTAGCATTTTATTTATTGAGGTAAAAATCATGTAACATAAAATTAATGATTAACTATTTAAAGGTGTGTAATTCATGGCCATTTAATACATTCCCAGGGTTGTGCAACTGTCACCTCTACTTAATTCTGAGACATTTGCCATGTATCAAAAGGAAGCCCCATACTCCGCAATAACTCCCTGTCCCCCTCTTCTCTCTGCCCAGCCCTGGCGATCACTGCTTTCTGTCTCTGTGTGTCTACTTATTTCAGATGTTTTGTCTAACTGGACTCAGGTAACATGAGCCTTTTTATGTCTGGTTTCTTTCACCTGGCAAAATGTTTTGCTAAGTTACAAAATGTTGCACGCAGTGTCCACCCATGTAACATGTCGACATTCCTTTGTGTGGCTCGATATGAATATACCGTATTTGTTTATCTGTCCATCAGCTGATGGATATTGCGTTGTTTCCACTATAGGCTATAGTAAGTGGTGCCGCTATGAATATTCATGTACCGGTGTTTATTTGAATGCCCTCTCCAGTTCTTTCAGATATGCCTAGGGGCAGAGTCCCTGGATCAGGTGGTAGTTTGGTATGTTTAACGTCTTGAGGAGCTGACAGATAAACTGTTTCCCACAGTTTCTGCACCATTGTGCCTTCCCACTAGCAATCTATTCGGGTTCCAGTTTCTCTCTGTCCTTTTCCAGCACCCGTTGTTTTCTCATTAATTCGACTGTGGCCAGCTCAGTGCATGTGGAGTGGTATCTACCTCACTGTGCCTTTGGCCTGCATTCCCCTGATGACTAAGGGATGTCTTTCTTGTTTGGGCTGTGCCGGCTCTCGGCTGCTGTGCCGGCTCTCAGCTGCTGTGCCAAGGCTGTCTCTAAGGAGGCTGGGGGCTGCCCTCTTGGTATGCTGCATGGCCTCTCGTGGTGGCGGCTTCTCTTACTGCGAGCATGGGCTCTGGGGTGCTTGGGTTTAGTAGCTGTGCGCACTTGCTTAATTGCCCCGGGGTGCGAAGAATCTTCTTGGACCAGGGACTGAACTCATGTCCCCTGCATAGACAGGTGGGTTCTCAACCACTGGACCACCAAAGAGGCTGANTTGGGTTTAGTAGCTGTGCGCACTTGCTTAATTGCCCCGGGGTGCGAAGAATCTTCTTGGACCAGGGACTGAACTCATGTCCCCTGCATAGACAGGTGGGTTCTCAACCACTGGACCACCAAAGAGGCTGAATCAGACGGAAGCCAGGTTCAGAGCTCGTCATTTGCATCATCTTAGATAAGCAGTGTTGAGGTTCTGAAGGTTGGTTTGTTAGTCGCNCATCGCATAGAATTCCAAGTCATGTCACAGGCAGGGATTGCGTCCGTGCATTTGGCTTCGTCAGGCCCTTGCTGCACCCGGTGCGGCCTGCTGTTGAGGCGCGCAGGCTCTCCAGCTGTGGGGCAAGGCCTCTGGGGCACTGGAGCTCAGGAGATTCTGCGCACGGGCCTAGCTGCTGGAGGGCACATGGGGTCTTAGTTCCTCGACCAGGGACTGAACCCACGTCCCCTGTGTTGCACGGGGAGAACGGTTCTTAACTACTGGACCACCAAGGACGTCCCAGGGACTTTTTTTTTTCTTTTGGCCATACCAAACTGCTGGTGGGATCTCAGTTCCCCAGCCAGGAACCAAACCCACGTCCCCTGCAATGGAAGAGCAGAGTCCTAACCTTGAGGCCGCCAGGGCCGTTCCTGGGAAGGGATTGTTCCCACCTCTGGTTTTTCAGCCATGGAAACTGGGACATAGAGAGCTCACTTACTTGCGATTACCACCAGGTAAGGGGAGCTGATGTTTGGAGTTAAGTTCTTTGATCTCAGAATCTGCTCGGGTTGTGTATGGTTCGGATAATGCATTGCAGGGCACACCACAGTGCCTGGGCCAGGCCTCTACTAAGGAGGCGGGTGGGTTCCCGCGTCTGTGCTGGGGCTGCAAGCCTGATCAGACCCCTGGGAACGTCCTGGCGTAAACTCTGTAGCCCTCCAGAGAGCATCAGCCGGGAAGGACTAGGACCAAAAACAGGGGTGGTCAAAAGCAGTCACACACTGAAAAGTGACCGCAGTANACCCCTGGGAACGTCCTGGCGTAAACTCTGTAGCCCTCCAGAGAGCATCAGCCGGGAAGGACTAGGACCAAAAACAGGGGTGGTCAAAAGCAGTCACACACTGAAAAGTGACCGCAGTATCCGGTGGGGGGCGGGGGGGAGGCAGCCCCCGTAAGACCAGCCCTCCCAGGGCACCACCGTCACTGGGAGTCCTGTTATTTGACCAGGGAGGAAAACATATGTGACAAAGAGATCCTCCAAGTGCTGCCCATAGCAGCTGTGAGAGCCAGTATTGCTCATCCTTTCCAGCTCTGCTGTGAGTGATGTCACGTCAGTAGCTTATAAGCAGCTGTGGAAGCAGCATTTATACCATGGGCATTAGAAGCAGTGCAACGCCAGCTTCCCTGTCCTCCTCAGAGCCCGTTGTTAAATAAGTAAAAAATAAGCTATTGATACTATACAAATGCAAGGGCAAAGAATTTTTCTTCTAGAAATAGTCTGAGCAATCCAGAATCTTTCCCAGAGGACGGAGCACTAGATCTGGGACAAAGCGAATTTGGACTCGGAGCATCTCTCTTCAGAAACAGAAGACAGGTCAGCTGGGCAGGCTGGATATTTAGGGCCTGCGTAGGAGGATGGAGACTCTGGCGTTACCCGCTTGAAGGACCACTGTGTCCCAGGATCTGGGTCAGGTCAGAGCCGACAGTGGATCAGGTGTCCTCAGCTGTGTGGTTCAGAAAGGCTGTGAGAGGCAGGGTATTTCTCTGACCTAATTAAACCTCAGAATCACTTGGAAAAGTTAAAAAAAAACTAGTTCTAAATACTTATCTCAGACACATTATATGGGAATATCTGGCCAAGGGATCTGGTATAAAACTCTCAGCTCTAATTTTGTGCCAGATTTGAGAAAAAAACACTGTACAATTCCCCTGACATATTAGCTAATAATCCATGCCTGTTCTTATTCTGGCATTACCTCCCACTGACTGTATGCCCCTTTTCCCATGCCAGGACCTTGACTCCTAGTTCTAAGAGGAATGGCAACTTAGAGGGAACATTTATTGTCGCTTTTTTGCCAGGTCTGTTGCATATTCACCAATCATTCTCTATGACCTTTTACTGTCCTTGTCGCTGTATGCAAAAGAATGACAGTAAAACCCGGCAGAGGAATTTCTCCAAGGTCACAGAGCCAGTAAGTTACAGGATGGAGTCTTGAANTTCACCAATCATTCTCTATGACCTTTTACTGTCCTTGTCTCTGTATGCAAAAGAATGACAGTAAAACCCGGCAGAGGAATTTCTCCAAGGTCACAGAGTCAGCAAGTTACAGGATGGAGTCTTGAGCCTCATTCCACTTGCTCCCCAAATCTGGTGTCACCATACCGTAGTATCAGCCTCTAGGAGAATCCTACAGACTTTTAAACTCTTTCCCTCTTGTCATAGCTCTTGCCCTGTGTGTGCAGGCTCAGTCACTTCAGGTGTGTCTGACTCTTTGTGACCCCCTGGACTGTAGCCCACCAGGCTCCTCTGTCCATGGGATTCTCCAGGCAAGAATACTGGCATGAGTTACCATGCCTTCCTCCAGGGGGTCTTCCTGACCCAGGGGTTGAACCTGTATCTCCTGTGGCTCCTGCATTGGCAGGCCACTGGGGAAGCCCAGCTCTTGCCCGGGTAGTGAGCTGTTTGTGATCTGTGGGAGATACCTTCCTCCAGAAGGTTCTAGCAGGCTCTGCACGCTTTCTAGAGATATTCTGGTTTCTCTTATGAAGAAATGAGATCGGGAGCTTGGATTTTTCTTACTGAAAGAACAGCAAAATGCTGTTCTTTTAAACCTAGCTTTGATCTATGCCTGCATTTGGCCCTATTTGACAAGATGTGAGAGAAAAGTATACATTCAGAAATTGTTATAGGCTCATAAAGCCCCGTCTAATGTCTCTCTTCTCTCCCTTCCCTCAAACCTCAGAGAAAACAGACGATGGTTTTTTGTTTGCATTGTTTTCACTCTTAAAGGTCCCTCCCAGACTACCTGTCTCCAACCTGCAGACATCAAACGGGCTTGGCAAACAAGGGTTCCTTGAATGCACGGAGGGAGCCAGACAGCTTCAAAAACTCCCTCCCCAAGCTCATGACGGTCCCTGAAATACTGTTCAAATTGTTCTTCTTTCTCCTCCTCCTCAGCACTGCCAGCCAGCTCAGCACCTGACTGCCTGGCGTCCAAGGGAGGGAGGCGGCTGTCAGGAATCAAATGGGAGACCAAAGGCGATAAAGCAAACATGTCTTTTTAGTTGCTTACACTGGCGAGAAGGAATAATCAGTCTCCCTCGCTTTCTTGTTTTTCAGCTGGACTCAGCAGGATCCCCCCTCCACCCCCTTTTCCTTCTGCTGAGGGATTGTGACTCCCTGCTTCCCACCCAGGCGGGAGACTCTGTCTTTCACTTCCCTTGCAGTCTTGCGGCCAGTGAGCGTTCTCCTCCCCTGCAAACCCTTTCCCAGATACAGAGCTGAAACCCCTGGCTGTGACTGCTGCCTGTGTGCCCAGCACGCTATGAGATGCGCATATGCACAACCTGATGTAGCCCTGATTGTTAGTTTAGGTGGCCTCGGACAAGTTAGTTGACTTTCCAGGTTTCAATTTCTTTTTCTAAACGATGAAGCTGCAGGGACTTCCCTCACGGTTCAGAGATGAAGACTCTGAAATTCTGCTGCAAGGGACATGGGTTCAATCCCAGGTCAAGGGACTGAGACTCCACATGCCACATGGTGAGGCCAAAAATTTTTTTAAATTTAAATAAATAAAATGGAGGTGAGAATCCCACTTTACAGGATTTGCATGATAATCCAACAGAGTCATATGTCACTAGTGAAAGTGTTAGTGGCTCAGCTGTGTCCAACTCTTTGTGATCCCATGGACTGTAGCCCACCAGGCTCCTCTGNAAATTCTGCTGCAAGGGACATGGGTTCAATCCCAGGTCAAGGGACTGAGACTCCACATGCCACATGGTGAGGCCAAAAATTGTTTTTAAATTTAAATAAATAAAATGGAGGTGAGAATCCCACTTTACAGGATTTGCATGATAATCCAACATCATATGTCACTAGTGAAAGTGTTAGTGGCTCAGCTGTGTCCAACTCTTTGTGACCCCATGGACTGTAGCCCACCAGGCTCCTCTGTCCATGAGATTCTCTAGGCAAGAATACTGGAGTGGGTTGCCATGCCCTTTTCCAGGGGATCTTTCTGACCCAGAGATTGAAGCCATTTCTCTTGCATTGAAGGCAAATTCTTTACCATCTGAGCTGCCAGGGAAGCCCTATGTCACTAGAGCACAAGGTCTATGAATGAAGATGATTGGAACAAGGCTGGGAAGGGTGAACTGATTCAGATCAACCTGCCTCTTGGGAAACCTGCATGCAGGTCAGGAAGCAACAGTTAGAACTGGACATGGAACAACAGACTGGTTCCAAACAGGGAAAGGAATACATCAAGGCTGTATATTGTGTCACCCTGCTTATTTAACTTATATGCAGAGTATATAAGAAACGCTGAGCTGGAAAAAGCGCAAGCTGGAATCAAGATTGCAGGGATAAATATCAATAACCTCAGATATACAGATGACACCACCCTTATGGCAGAAAGTGAAGAGGAACTAAAAGCCTCTTGATGAAAGTGAAACAGGAGAGTGAAAATGTTGGCTTAAAGCTCAACATTCAGAAAACAAAGATCATGGCATCCGGTCCCATCACTCCATGGCAAATAGATGGGGAAACAGTGGTTGACTTTATTTTGGGGGGCTCCAGAATCACTGCAGATGGTGATTGCAGCCATGAAATTAAAAGATACTTACTCCTTGGAAGGAAAGTTATGGCCGACCTAGATAGCATATTAGCAGAGATAGCATAAAGCAGAGACATTACTTTGCCAACAAAGGTCTGTCTCATCAAGGCTATGGTTTTTCCATTGGTCGTGTATGGATGTTAGAGTTGGACTGTGAAGAAGGCTGAGTGCTGAAGAATTGTGCTTTTGAACTAAGGTGTTGGAGAAGACTCTTGAGAGTCCTTTGGACTGCAAGAAGATCCAACCAGTCCATTCTGAAGGAGATCAGTCCTGGGTGTTCTTTGGAAGAAATGATGCTAAAGCTGAAACTGCAGTACTTTGGCCACCTCATGTGAAGAGTTGACTCATCGGAAAAGATTGTGATGCTGTGAGGGATTGAGGGCAGGAGGAAAAGGGAACGAGAGAGGATGAGATGGCTGGTTGGTATCACCAACTCGATGGACCTGAGTCTGAGTGAACTCCTGGAGTTGGTGATGGACAGGGAGGCCTGGCGTGCTGCAGTTCGTGGGGTTGCAAAGAGTCAGACATGAGTGAGTGACTGAACTGAACTGAACTGAACTGAACTGAAGAGAGACTTTGATTGTCAAGTTCATTTATCTCTCCGTTCATTGAATCANGTCTTTCCCAGCATCAGAGTCTTTTCAAACGAGTCAGCTCTTCGCATCAGGTGGCGAAAATATTGGTAGTTTCAGCTTCAACATCAGTCCTTCCAATGAACGCCCAGGACTGATCTCCTTTAGGATGGACTGATTGGATCTCCTTGCAGTCCAAGGGAGATGTGTATAAGAGACAGGTATAGAGTGGCAAACAGCCCAAGCAGGGGACTGCTCTCGTGAGTCTTGCTGGAGAGAAATGAAGAGAGGAGGAGGACCTCACACATAAACACATAAAGGTACATATCACGTCACACTGTGAGATGTGCCGCCTAAGAAAATATAGGGGGGACATCCTGTCATGGGGAAAGTCATGAAAGGCAACTTTGAGGAGTCCATAGTACTGCTGGAACCTAATGATAGCTGGCAGGTGGCCGTGTGCTTCAGAAAACACCTGTCCAAGTGAGCAGGAGAGAGCCTGAACTTGAACCTGCGTGCAATGGGGAGTGCCGGAAGGTTTTGGAAGAGAGCTGCATCATCCTGTGGCTGTTTTAAGAAAGATCACTCTCTCCACAGTGGAGGAAGACCTGGAGGGGGCAGGCCAGTTATACAGGAGGCTGTTGAGGTAGTGGTGGGGGCCCTCTGGGGGAGCTTGGGGTGGAGTATCTGCTGGGGACGTGTTGAAATACAGTTAGAGCCGGTGACCCATTGGCTCTAAGGTGAGCCTGTGAGGACTGCTGAAGACGCGAGTTGGGTTCTGGTGTGGGGGCTGGAGAGCTTCGCAGAGCCAGGGAAGCTGGGAGCGGCAGGCTTCGGGGGCGGGGAGGGGGGAATGGATGAGCCTGTAGAGCCCCTGCCTGGGGTGCCTGCAGGACATCCAGATGCAGACACCGCCAGCCAGCGCTGCACCCAGGAGAGGTCTGACGGGGAAAAGGAGTAGCAATCAGCACTCCGTGGCTGTGCAGCAAGCACTGTCCGTTTCTGCTTAGCGAACAAACTTCGCAGCTCCAAGCAACACAGATTTATTACCCCGCAGTAGTTCTGCCGCTCAACAGTCCAGTTACGTTACTCGCAGGCTCTTTACTCAGAGTCGCAAATCGAGGCGTCGGCTTTGGGCTTTGATCTCAGCTGAGGCTCACGGCCTTCTCCAAGCCCGTGTAGTCATTGGCGGGATTTGTTTCCTGCGTGACTGACATGCCTGCTCTGTGGCTGCTGTGGGCAGGACCATTCCCAGTTCTTACAGGTCACCCCCGGGGCAGTTCACAGCACGGCTTCCTCAAGGGCTGGTGGAGAGCATCTCTTTAGACTCATTTGATTTGGCCAGACCCACCCAGGGTAAACCCTATATGATTAACTCAGTCAGCTGCTTCTGGACTTTAATTATATCTGAAAAGAACCCTTTCAGTTTTCTCAGATAACATCATTTAATCACGGAGTGATATCCTGTCATATTTATAGATCCAGCTGCGTTTAAGAAGAGGGGATGTACAGAAGGTGTATACGGTATGGGAGAGTCTTACAGGTCATTGAAGAATTCAGAGATCTACCAGATGGTAAATGAAGATGCAGGAGGCTCTCTAGGCGGTGGAGGGTAGGGGGCGGACGGGGTGTAGACTGGCGACAGAAGTTTCCAGGGTGTTCTGCTCCGTCATGGATTCTAGGTTGAAAATGTCCTCCTCTCAGCATCTCAGGTACAATCAAACCACCTGGCGCTCCATGGGGAGGAAACAGATGTCCCAGCTCTGAGGCATTTGTCATGAGAACAGCTTAGAGGCTGGGCAACGTAGGGATTCAGGGGAGATCTGAAACTAACTCAGGTTCACAGAGTCAAACCCATTCTGTGTTGGACTGGAAAAGGACTTTTCCTTCGTGGCTCCTGTTGAGCAAATTTGCTAACCATCTGTCTCTTCTAATTAGAGTAGATTTGGGGAAAAGTGTGGTCAAGACTTGTTCCTGCCCTCAGATGCTCGAGAACCTTGGGCAAGTCTCTTTGGCTCTCAATCCATTCAGCTAGGGTGTAGTGTTTGAATCAATTATATCTGAGGCCTCCTCAACCTCTGAAACTCTATGCTCTCATTCGCTGAACAAACATTATAGATTTCAGGAACAGCATGGCTTTCTTGGAAATCAGGGGTTAATAAGACGTAAGACATGTTAATAAAACATGGCTTCACAGAATTCCCTGGTGGTCCAGTGGTTACAATTCTACGCGTTGACTGTAGAGGGTGTGGGTTCAACCCCTGGTCAGGGAACTAAGATACTGCGTGCCGTATGGCTCGGCCAATAAAAAAGGACATGGCTCCAGCCTCTGAGACGCTCCTCCTCTGGCTGTTGTCCATGGAAAGAGTCAGCACCACTGACTCCTGAGCTCATCTCTCCACTGCGAAAATGCTCGAGGAACTGAGGTGCTTCAACAGCACTGGGAATGGTATGCTTATTGTTTTATTCTTTTAATCAGTTTTCACCAGTGTAGAATCATGTACTAATACTAGTAGAGGAAAGCAGAAACAAACGAGAACCTTCTAGCGCAAAGAGCTTATTTCCTCTTTTCTCATCCCCATTTGCATAGATTTTTTCTCATCATTGTAACCTTAATCAACATACACATTTGCATTTGTTTTTCTTTTTCTCAACATTATATTATGGCATTTATTTTTTCCATGACACTACGCATTTCTCATGATGCTCTAAATCTGAAGATACTCATTGTAGCATAATCTGAAATATTGAAAAATTAGAATGAGCTGGAATGTCCAACAGTAGAAAAATGGCTAAGTAAATTACAGTGCATCAACTTGATGAAATACTATGCAGCCAGATAATTGTTGAGAATGGTTTTTTAAGAAGGGCAGAATTCATAAGCCACAGTGATTACTTCTGAGGACAATCATAACAGTTCATTTAAAAAATATATATGGGTGAATCATGTTTATCATGAATACTCTGCCTGTTCTCTGAAGGAATTTGAACTGAGTGGTTTTGCTAGAGGTAATTGTACCAGTATGCAGTGCTTAACTCATGTTCTTTAGAAATAAACAGGTGGATGTGAATCTTTGCAGAGTGATCTTGGGGAGATCAGTTTAACCCACTATCTCCTGTCTTTTTCAGCTTTGTAAAGTCATAATTGTCGTTTCTTCCAAGAGAGGTTTTGAGGTTGAAATGGAACAATGCAAGTAAAACACTCAGCACGGTTCCTGGAAAATGCCAGGTGATGGATAAACTTGCACACTTTATACACTAGTATAAAGTAACTAGGTCAGACCATCTCCAAGGTTCATTTGGAATCTTGGAAAATCCCTCTTCCCTTGTTCATTCAAACCACTGTGTGTCTGGTCTTCGGAACCCTGGAGGCATGAATGCCATTCATCTTTATCTAATGGAGAAGAATAAAGAGGATAAAAAAGAATCAAAATTAAATATCCAGGTGGAACAGATCCTGGATCATCAGAGTGATATCTTTGTACTCTGCCCGTGGATGGTGTTTCAAGTAAAGTTACTTTCCTTTTTTAGCATGGTTCCCAACCCTGTGTATGTGGGTAACATGTTTAGGCTTTTAAAACAGAGACCTACCTTTGGGTTTCAACCTAGAGTTTTATTTAATAGGCTTAAGGTGGAGCCTGGGCATCTCTGAGTTTTTATCAAAGCTCTTCCGTTGGGAGACTGATGATCCATATACACAAGACATGTTCAGTCTGGCAGAGTGACCAAGTTATAATGAAGAATACCAGATCCGCCAAATTCAGTGGCCTCCGTTTCTGCCTATCATCTTTCAATAAGCACATGGATTTATTTATTTGCTTATTTTCAGCTCTGCTTGGTCTTCGTGGCTGCCTGCGGGCTGTCTCTCGTTGTGACGCGAGGGCTTCCCACCATGGTGGCTTTTCTTGCTCTGGAGCACAGTCTCTGGAGTGTGCAGGCTTCAGCTGTCGGGCATGTGGGCTCAGAAGTTTCAGCGGGCTCTTGAGCATGGGCTCGGTGGCTGTGGTGCGTGGGCTTGGCTGACACATGGCATATGGGATATTCTTGGACCAGGGATCGAACCCGTGTCCCCTGCATCAGCAGGCAGATTCTTAACCACTGGACCACTAAGGACGCCCCAGTCACAGATTATGATTTCATGATGTCCTCTTGGCGCTACAATTCTGTGACTCTAATTGAAGAGCACTCTCTGTTTTGTTTCTAGCAAATGTGAGGTGACGTGCTATTAGTTGTGTGCTAGTGGCTGAGGAGGTTTCGAGTGAGATGTTGACAAGTGAGGCATGGTCTTTGCCCTGTGCATCATACAGTCCAGTGGGGGAAAGGATCAGATGGGCAATTACAGTAGAATGAAGAGGGTTGTGATAAAGGCTGGTGATGAATTCCATGCTGGCATGGAGAAAGTGCACCAGACCTGCTTGGTGGGAACAGAGCAGAAATGCTGGCATGGGAAATATTTAGGCTGAGTTCTGAAAAACAGGATGGAATTGTTGAAGGGAAAAAGGTCGGAGAAGACTGTTCATACAGAAGGGACAATGAATAGACTGGGATCAAGCAAAATGCCTGGCATACTGTAAGACCTCAGAATAATTTCTGTTGAAAACAAGGAAGAAAGGAAGGAAGGATACGTCTACTTAGTTTCATTGAAATATTAACTTTCAGGAGCAGAGAGCTAGAGGTGACACTGGCTGGGTGCTTTGGACTTTATCCTGACAATGGGAAGCCATCAAAGGATTTCAGCAGAGAAGTGATGTTTTGATATGTGGTAGAAAGGTC
>SJYW01053589.1:7730-43133 GCA_006410735.1 Raphicerus campestris | reverse complement strand
AAGGGATTTCTGAGTGTTGATTTTATAGCCTGCAACTTTACTATATTCATTGATTAGCTCTAGTAGTTTTCTGGTCGAGTCTTTAGGATTTTCTATGTAGAGGATCATGTCATCTGCAAACAGTGAGACTTTTACTTCTTTTCCTTTTATTTCTTTTTCTGCTCTGATTGCTGTGGCCAAAACTTCCAGAACTATATTGAATAGTACCAGTGAAAGTGGGCACCCTTGTCTTGTTCCTGACTTTAGGGGAAATGCTTTCAATTTTTCACCATTGAGGATAAGGTTTGCTGTGGGTTTGTCATATATAGCTTTTATTATGTTGAGGTATGTTCCTTCTATTCCTGCTTTCTGGAGAGCTTTTATCATAAATGGATGTTGAATTTTGTCAAAGGCCTTCTCTGCATCTATTGAGATAATCATATGATTTTTATTTTTCAATTTGTTAATGTGGTGAATTACATTGATTGATTTGCGGATATTGACGAATCCTTGCATCCCTGGGATAAAGCTCACTTGGTCATGGTGTATGATCTTTTAAATGTGTTGTTGGATTCTGATTGCTAGGATTTTGTTTAGGATTATTTTTAATTTTGGCTGTGCTGGGTCCTCACTGCTGTGCACAGCCTCTCTCTAGTTGCAGTGAGTGAGAGCTTCTCACTGCAGTGGCTTTTTCTGTGCCGAGCACAGGCTCTGGGCACACGGGCCCACCAGTTGCTGCATGCAGGCTCTTGGCACTTGCAGTTGTTGTAGTAGATGGGCTCAGTTGCCCCACAGTATGTGGAATCTTCCCAGGCCAGGGATTGAACCCATGTCCCCTGCATTGGCAGTCAGATTCTTAACCACTGGACCACCAGGGAGGCCCCCTGTTGACTCTTAAAGACCCTGGATTACTCTGAAGATTTAAATGGAGGGCCCAGCATGGGCCCCAGGAGCTAGTCCAAGCAATTCCTCTCCTGCTCCTCAACTTGCTTCTCCCAACCAGAAACCAGCCCCTTGGAGCCTGAGTGGTTATATCCATAACTAGCTAATTAGTAGACAGAATGTCTTGATTACAGCCATTCCTATTGCTGCAACAGTCAGTCTGAGAGATGCCCGCTGGACCACCCACAGGGCACTGTTTTCCTTCCAGGGTGTCCACATCCCAGTGCCAGGTGCCTCTAAGCACTTTTTATAGCTGATGCTCTGGACCTGGTTCACCGTCCCAAGAGTTTATTCATGTCAGCCTCATCTTCACGTGCTCTTTCTCTTAGAACAGCCGCTATGGAGCCTGGAGTGGAAGCTCAGTGCTGCTTCTAACTCATCTGGGGGCAGGATGGGGAAAGGCTTGTTAAGTATCCAGGCTGTTTGTAATATGTTGACTTTTTGAGGAAACACCTACACAAGGCACCAAGCCCTAGTTCATACCCTTTCTGGTAGAAAACATTGATGTTAACTTGACTCTTCTGTTTAGTTATGAAGCAGGTGATAACACCAAAGTTTGAAACAGCTTCTTGTGGTCCCAGATGAGAGGGAAAAAGTGTGTTTCTGATGTGGTCTTTTTTAAAATTTAGAGGTTTTCTATGTCCTGACACCAGACCCATGTTTTTATCTTAACCACTCCTCTATTTAATGAGTATTCACTAACTGTAGCTACCACAGATGGTGAATTGTCCCTGCCACAGGCTACGCCTTGTTCTGTGCTCAGTCACTCAGTTGTGCCTGACTCTTTGTGACCCCATGAACTGTAGCCCGCCAGGCTCCTCTGTCCCTGGGGATTCTCCAGGCGAAAATGCTGGAGTGGGTTACCATGCCCTCCTCCAGGGGATCTTCCCAACCCAGGGATTGAACCCAGGTCTCCTGCACTGCAAGCGGATTCTTTACCATCTGAGCCACAAGGAAAGCCCAAGAATACAAGATTGGGTAGCCTATCCCTTCTCCAGGGGACCTTCCAGACTCAGGAATTGAAGAAGGGTCGCCTGCATTGCAGGCAGATTCTTTACCAGCTGAACTACCAGGGAAACCCCATGCCTTATTCTAAGACTGTCAATAAAGATAAAGCCCTTATTTTAAATGAAGTAATTTCTAGGTTCTAGGCAGTGAACTTGGCAGGAGAGACATAAAGATGGTGAAGGTGGGATCCCTTCCCTCAAGGAGTTTACTGGTTATTAATAAAAACAGATATTCATACAGGAATCCCTAAGTGGGCTGTCAGGGTACCCACTAGGCCCATCCATCTAAGTGCTGATTGTGTATGCTGGCTGGGCTTTTTGGTAGGTTACTGCCAGGGCCTGGTTGCTGATATTGTTATCATCACTTCTGGACGTTATGATGGATTTACTGAGATGCTACCAGATGGGCTTCCCTGGTGGCTCATAAAGAGCCACTCTTGGTTAAGAGTCTGCCTGTGATGCAGGAGACCCAGGTTCAATTGCTGTGTCGGGAAGAGCCCCTAGAGAAGGAAATAGCAACCGTTCCAGTATTCTTGCCTTGGAGAATCCCATGGACAGAGGAGCATGGCAGGCTACAGTCCGTGGGGGTCACAAGAGTCGAACACGACTGAGTGACTAAACCTGTTTTTAATCTATCTACCATATTCCAGACATTGCACTCAGCATCAGGACACAGTGATGAGCAAAAACAGTGCCTGCCCTCAAGGAGTTTACCATCAAGTTACTAGATTCTGGTGTTTGAATAAGATATTTTAAGAACCCCAGCAAATGTAGACAAATCTCTCTAGAGGGAGAGGAATTCTCATTTATAATTAATCTCGGTGAGGGATGGGAGACAAGAAAACAAGTGGACTTAACTTCTACAAATAACTCCCATGCTAATAGGAACATGATGGAGAGCGCTCCCTGTGGCATCACTGTGGTGCTTCCACCCTGCCAGCACCTGGCTAGCTGGGTAGGAGAGAATCACAGAAGGCGTGAATGGAGGGGCCCACCGTGAGCCCCAGATATCTGCCAGGCTAATCAGCATGGACCACATCCTATGGCCAGATATTGTATAACAGCTCAAGGGGTTCCACCAGGGAGTGGGGATAGAAAATGCGCCCATACCTCCCTCATCTCACAAGCAAACAATAGAAGAGATGCTAAGGGCATAGGATACAGAGGACTGCATGCTCTTTAAATGCTGTGGAGGAGGAAGACAGAAGACCAAAAGATGACATCTAGGTTTCTGGCCAGTTTAAATGATGGTGCTTTCAATACTTTGGGGAGACCAGGAAAAGGAGGAGGCTTTTAGGAGAAGGGAATGTGTCCAGTGTTGAACATATCATTTTGTCATACCTGTGGAATTTTCAGAGAGAGATGTCTGGGAGATTTGGGCATAAAGGTTTGCTCCAGATAAGAGTCCAGAGGATAATAGAAATTTGGGAAACATTGCTTTAGAAATGGTAATCAAAGCCTTGAAATTAAATGTGAATAGCAGAGCCTAAATAATGAGATCCAGTGTGGGCTCCCGACATAGTCCACAGAATTTCTTTGCTGGCTCTCCTTGCCATGCAGATCCAATCTATCTACTCATTCTACTGCATCCGTGAAGTTGACTTTAGTTTTCTCAAGCAGCTTCCCCCACTCTCCCACTGCTATCCTATGTCCTCTCTAGTAGCTCTTAGCACAGCTTGCCTAGGATTCTAATTAGCTGTGGATAAGCTTGCCTTTGGGCTTCCCAGGTGGTGATAGTGGTAAAGAATCCGCCTGCCAATGCAGGAGACTTAAGAGATGCAGGTTCAGTCCCTGTGTTGGGAAAATTCCCTCCTCCCTGGAGGAGGGCATGGCAACCCAGTCCAGTATTTTGCCTGGAGAATCCCATGGAGAGAGGAGCCCGGTGGGCTACAGTCCATAGGGTGACAAAGAGTCGGACACAGCTGAAGCGACTTAGCGTGCATGTACAAGCCTGCCTTTGCCCCTAGCCTGTAAGCTCTTGAAGAGCAAGAACTAGTCTTATTCTGCTCTGTGTGTGTCTCACATAGTAGGTCGTCAGTAAATGCCTGGAAGTTAACTTGAACTGATCAGCCTCAAACAGAATGTAAAACCGTTCTAGATGACAGACATTATATATATACCATGTCACATGATAATCACAGGCACTTGTGAACTTTTATTATTATCCTCATCATTCGCACAAGAAAACTGAGGTCCAAAGATGAAACCACAGCCAGTGAGGACTGAAGCCCAGGTTTGAACTCATGATGGTCAAACTCCAAAGCTCATGCTCCTTTCCCTTGGCCCAAGAGTTCAACCACACAGCATCTTCTCAATTGCTTCTAAAGAGAGTAGAAAATTTAATATCATCTAAATATTAAGAGTCACCAGTCTAATTGGGAGGGGAGGAGTGAGAACTGCCACAATTTTGAAGAAATTTGTTTCTTTTCATTAATACCAAAAGGGATAATAAACCTATTTTGCAGCGGGTTAAAGGCCCAGTAAAGGGGCTTCCCAGCGCTACAGTGGTTAAGGGTTTGCCTTCTNAAAGAGAGTAGAAAATTTAATATCATCTAAATATTAAGAGTGACCAGTCTAATTGGGAGGGGAGGAGTGAGAACTGCCACAATTTTGAAGAAATTTTGCAGCGGGTTAAAGATCCAGTAAAGGGGCTTCCCAGCGCTACAGTGGTTAAGGTTTTGCCTTCCCATGCAGGAGGGTACAGGTTCAATCCCTTGTCAGGGAGCTGAGATCTCACATGCCTCTTGGCCAAAAGAACAGAACATTAAAAAAAAAAGGTAACAGATTCAATTAAAACTTAAAAAAATATACAATTGAAAGAAAAGAAAAGAAAAAGACTCGACAAGGGACCATAAGATGTCACTGCAAGCACAGAGACTGGGAAATGTGGTCTCTTTTTCCTGCTTCCCATTTGGAGAACAACAGGACTCCCAAGCCCCAGGCTCCTCCTGTTGCCTCACCGTGGGGACTTATGTATCTCTGTGTGTATTCCTCTGACAGGTTTGCTGAAAAGCCCAGTGAACAAGACGGCCCTGACGCTGATTGCCGTGAGCTCCTGCGTCCTGGCCATGGTGTGTGGCAGTCAGATGTCCTGTCCGCTCACGGTGAAGGTGACTTTGCACGTGCCCGAGCACTTCATTGCAGACGGTAAGAGCTGAGCGTTGGAGATGCCCCCCGTCGACGAGGCACCTGGCACTCCTGTCTGGTCGGATGTTTCCCATGAACATTCCCCCCTTGAACATGCCCAACTTCAGAATGATGTTGCCAAAACTAGAGAGAGCATCCAAAGACCTTAAAAGAGGTCTTCATCATTTAGAATCCTGGGTTATTTAATACAATGAAAGACTGCTTTTGTTCCATGGGCAAGGATAAGGTTTATTAATAAAGAATTCAGACGTGAGTTTGCAGAAAGATCGAGCACTTCAGAGAGCCTGCTGTTTCTTATCAAGCTTGTGTATCCTGTTGTTGTTGTTGCTGAGTCACTCAGTCATGTCTGACTCTTTGCAAGCCTGTGGGCCACAGCATGCCAGGCTCCCCTGTCCTTCGCTATCTCCCAGAGTTTGCTATTCCTAACTAAATATGCCACTCCCCCCAAAAAAATAGGCTTTGCTCGTTAAAAACTATGACAAAGAAGACTATATGAGCTTTGTGGAAACTTCCTTGAGTGCCCTGGATTATATTCACATCTCATCCCCTGAAAATGTACTTTACAAGCATATTATATCCTACCATTTACTCTTCACCCAATTAATTTGAATTAATGAGACATGGTAGTTGCTGTAGTCATTCGCAAAGCATGGTCCAAGAAGCTGATTAAGGCGCTTGATAGCTATTGCTAAAGTGCCCTCCAGAAAATGGTTCCAGTTTCCATACATCCAGCAGAATGTGATGTGTTTCCCCAAACATTTGGCATTATTAATTTTTTTTTACAATTTATAACATGTATATTATAACTTTTCCTTTTTATACATTACAGAAGAATTGCTTTTCTCCATACTNATAGATAAGTTCATTCGTGTTGCATTTTAGATTTCGTATGTAGGTGATATCAAATGAAATTTGTCTTTCTGACTTAATTCCCATAGGATGAGTATCTCTGGTTGCATTCATTTTGATACAAATGGCATTATTTCCTTCTTTTTTTATGACCGAGTATTATCCCGTTGTTTGCATGTACCACACCCTCTTTTTTGTTATTAATCTTTATTGGAGTATAGTTGATTTACAATCTTGCATTAGTTTCAAGTGTACATCAAACTGAATTACACACACACGCACACACACACACACACCCCATTCTTTTTCAGATGCTTTTCCCGTATAGGTTATTACAGACTATTGAGTGAAGCTCCCTGTCTTATGCAGTAGGTCTTTATTAGTATTATTATTATTTTTAAATGTATTAAAAGTGATCATAAATATAATAAAGAAGACATACTAAGTATGCAGCTTAATGAATTTTTACATGAATTCACCCAGATCAAACATAAACATTACCAGAACCATCAGCTTCCTTATGCCTCCCTCGCAGTGAATCCCCTCCCATGGATAACCACCCTTCTGACTTCAGCACCGTGGGAGTGCCATTATTTTTTTTACTCTTTTTCTGTTGGATATATATTAGATGTTTGTGAGAGCCTTACTGTGTATTTGTCCCCCTTATGCCATTGCAACTTGATTTTATCTGTAATTTTTAAGTTACAGTGTTTACAGCATAGCACCCATGGATTCAGTATGTTCTGTCCAAAAAGGAACTTCCACCTCCTTCCCCTGAAACTCCTTGACTTCTCCTAAAGCATCCTGTGATTGCTCCTACTTCACCATAGTGAACTAGCCCCTACTTTAAATTTTTAGAATTATTTTTATTGATATATAGTTGATGTGCAATATTATAAAAGATTCAGGTGTACAACATAGTAANACTTCTCCTAAAGCATCCTGTGATTGCTCCTACTTCACCATAGTGAACTAGCCCCTACTTTAAATTTTTAGAATTATTTTTATTGATATATAGTTGATGTGCAATATTATAAAAGATTCAGGTGTACAACATAGTAATTAACAATTTTTAAAGATAGCATTCCACTTACAGTTATTGTAAAATATTGGCTGTATTCCTATGTCATACTGTACATCCTTATGGCTTGTTTATTTTCTCTGTAGTACTTTATACCTCTTAATCCCCTCCTGCTATCTTTCCCCTTCCCCTTTTCCTTTCCCCTCTGGTAACCACTGTTTTTTTTCCTCTCTCTGTCTGTGAGCCTGTTTCTTTCTTGTTCTTGTCACCCATTTGTTGTCTTTTTTAGATTTCACGTTAAAGTGCTATCATACAGTCTTTGTCTTTCTCTGTCTGACTTATTTCTGGCCTTATTCTGACATCACAGTAGTTTTGCCATTTTCTTCAAGGATAGGGTGATCCCTTTGATTTTTCTGTCTCCCAACTATATGCTTTCTAAAAAATCTGCTTCCCATGAGGGTGAGACATGATCTAACAAAGAAAAAAAAGACATATGTATTGAAGTTGGTAGGGTTTCTAACTCTGATTTCTAGAAATATGATATGACAATGTTTTGCAGAGAGGCAAGAGGAGAAGTGATGACAATTGTACCTGTTTCCTTGAACCCTTACCATCACTTGGCATTAATATTTGTAAATGCAGTCAGGTATATCATAGATAAAGAATGCAGGTTGCATGTATATAAAGCAGTGGTTTTAAAAACATATATTTATACAGCCAAACAGAAATATAGTCCCCCCCCCCACCCTAACCCAAGGCCACTGGCTGAGTTATAAGCAGCAATACTGTCATACTGAGGCCTATCACGGTGAGAGCAATTCCCACCAAATGGGAGAGAATCCATCAAGACGAGGCCACCCAAGGACCACGGCCAAGGCGCTCTCACCGTTCTCACCTTTCCCTGTGAAGCTTAAGCTACCAAACTGCAGCCAACCCTTAGAGTGCTCAGTGGGCCTTGAGCCTTTGGGCTGTCCATGGTGCTGAAGTGGTGAAGGTGGCTGAATAATGGGTTTGGTCTTCAGGGGGGATATAATGGATTCTGTACTTGTGTTACAACATAGTTGTACTTGATACTTTCTGCCCATTACACAAAAAGGTCAGTATGATATAGTACTTGTCCACAGCCCAGCTGGCAAGAGCAATAAATACTAACAGAGTCCGCATCCAAGCCCTTGGCAAATATCACCCTTTCCTTTGTCTGGGCCTTCTCAAGGCCACTGGTGGCTTTTTGCTCTGCTAAGCACCTAGTGAAGAGATGGGCTAGGTGTGTGTCCACATTGACTGGATTTGGCATTGATTTTTCAGCTGTGGCCTGCAAGTGATCTGCATTTGGGTTAGACAACCCAAATGTCTCATGATCCCCAGAACTAGTGAACCATATTCTCTATGAGTAGATCCCAAGTATTAATGGTCTTAACAAGAACTTGAGGAGGTGCTTTATGAGAAGTTTGAAAGCTGCATCAATATTTCTGTAAGTGTTACTTTCCTTGAGACCTCTTGCAGCCCTCATAAGGGGCTTTGTTTTCTTCCATCTTTGACTTGATCCATGCTAATTTAGCATGGATCATAGCTCATGATCCATGAGCTGTCTCATAGTGCAATTCCAGTGACTGCCAAAAACACTGAATGTCATGTGAGTGGTCCCCGTGCTTCATAACAAAGCAGCTCTTATCACATGGATTTGGCCTTCATCTAAATTGCCCTGCAGGTAGCATTATTGATAAATAGATACTGGTTACCATTAAGAGCTCATGTGAGTTGAGATGTTAGTTTCTTCAATTCTTGGGGCTCCCAGTGTATGTTAGGATATGTTCACCCAAGATCCTGGCTGAATAATAATCCAGCGGAAGACACAGCTTTTAAAGGAATAAGTTGTCTAGATTAAGCAGGTGAAATGGTTCCACTCTAGTGTAGATAGATACCACTATGCCTAGCGTTTTCTGCTCTGTTTTGTTCTGGCTATTGTACTTTAAGAAGGTCAATGATATATTGGAAGACATCCAAGATAAAGGACCTGCAGCCAAGAGATTGGAAAAACACTGTCAATACATAATGGCTTCTTAAGGAAACGATGGAAGAAAACCATTCTGTGAGAAGTGTTTAAGGAACTCAGACAAAAAGTGAACTTAGCATTATTGAGCATATCTGTTATGAATATGCAGTGTTCAAAGCACCTTACATAAAGATACTAATTTAATTCTCAAAGCAGAACTGTGAGGCAGGATTTAGCATCCTCTTTTTGCATACATGGAAGGTAGATTTTAGAGATGTTAAGAGATTTAGCCAGATTAACACACAGAAGTGAAGCAAGCTATGCAAGCCCAAGCCAACCTAAGCCACTTATCCATGCTTCTTCCACTCACCATGGCTTCACAAAAATGACCATGACAGTTATTATTTGTCTTGAAAAGGGAGCAGGCTTGTTCTGAAAGTCCCCAGGAAGCAAAATTAGAGCTATATGGATTATGAGGGTGGTCAGAGATGGGAGAAAATTGAGTATTAGTCTGAAAATATCTCCACTTTCTAAGCGTCAGTCTCATCTATAAAGGAGGGGATAATAGTAGTATTTATCTCATAGAGTTATTGTGAAGAATAAATGAAATAATGCTCATAAGACTTTTAGCTCAGTACCTGAGATCTAGTAATGGCTCAATAAATTGTATTAATGTTAGTAGTTGTGATAATACTTTTTAATATCAGAATGGGGTCATTGCAAGGTAATGAGCTCTCCATCATAGAGAATTTCCTGAAAATAGATGACCACATTTCTATGAAGCCACGCAAGAAAAGTAAAGGAATATGTTTGGCTATGGTACCAGATAGTTTAAATTTGAGCCATTTTACCAGAATATAAATTTTTAAAACATTAAAAGTCTTAGGGCCTTCGGAGCATGTTTGTTTGTTCTTACTGCTTCATCCCTGAGTATCACTCATTCTTTGACTAGGCTCAGAAATGGAGTGAGACTCAGGGATGAGTTATGGTCAGGGATGTCTCTTGACTAAATATACCCCACTATGGAACACAGGCTTTGTCCTTTTATGTTGATATGCTTATTGGTGAGCATATCATGGAAGCCACTATGCTTCCCTGGTGGCTCAGATGGTAAAGAATCTGCCTGCAATGTAGGAGACCTGGGTTCCATCCTTGGGTCAGGAAGATCTTCTGGAGAAGGGAATGGCACCCCACTCCAGTATTCTTGCTGGAAAATCCCATGAGCAGAGGAGCCTGGTGGGCTGTGATCCATGGGGTTGCAAAGAGTCAGACCTAGCTGAGTGACTTGACACTTTCATTTCAACCTAAACACAAACTGTGTTCTTTTATGTTGATATGCTCATTTGGCATAAATATCCCTGCAAGAATATGTATTTGTTAAGGTCAAGTTAATGTCTTAGCATTAACTTTTGGGTTGGACTGAGGTANTTAAGAGCTCATGTGAGTTGAGATGTTAGTTTCTTCAATTCTTGGGGCTCCCAGTGTATGTTAGGATATGTTCACCCAAGATCCTGGCTGAATAATAATCCAGCGGAAGACACAGCTTTTAAAGGAATAAGTTGTCTAGATTAAGCAGGTGAAATGGTTCCACTCTAGTGTAGATAGATACCACTATGCTTAGCGTTTTCTGCTCTGTTTTGTTCTGGCTATTGTACTTTAAGAAGGTCAATGATATATTGGAAGACATCCAAGATAAAGGACCTGCAGCCAAGAGATTGGAAAAACATTGTCAATACATAATGGCTTCTTAAGGAAACGATGGAAGAAAACCATTCTGTGAGAAGTGTTTAAGGAACTCAGACAAAAAGTGAACTTAGAATTATTGAGCATATCTGTTATGAATATGCAGTGTTCAAAGCACCTTACATAAAGATACTAATTTAATTCTCAAAGCAGAACTGTGAGGCAGGATTTAGCATCCTCTTTTTGCATACATGGAAGGTAGATTTTAGAGATGTTAAGAGATTTAGCCAGATTAACACACAGAAGTGAAGCAAGCTATGCAAGCCCAAGCCAACCTAAACCACTTATCCATGCTTCTTCCACTCACCATGGCTTCACAAAAATGACCATGACAGTTATTATTTGTCTTGAAAAGGGAGCAGGCTTGTTCTGAAAGTCCCCAGGAAGCAAAATTAGAGCTATATGGGTTATGAGGGTGGTCAGAGATGGGAGACAATTGAGTATTAGTCTGAAAATATCTCCACTTTCTAAGCGTTAGTCTCATCTATAAAGGAGGGGATAATAGTAGTATTTATCTCATAGAGTTATTGTGAAGAATAAATGAAATAATGCTCATAAGACTTTTAGCTCAGTACCTGAGATCTAGTAATGGCTCAATAAATTGTATTAATGTTAGTAGTTGTGATAATACTTTTTAATATCAGAATGGGGTCATTGCAAGGTAATGAGCTCTCCATCATAGAGAATTTCCTGAAAATAGATGACCACATTTCTATGAAGCCACGCAAGAAAAGTAAAGGAATATGTTTGGCTATGGTACCAGATAGTTTAAATTTGAGCCATTTTACCAGAATATAAATTTTTAAAACATTAAAAGTCTTAGGGCCTTCGGAGCATGTTTGTTTGTTCTTACTGCTTCATCCCTGAGTATCACTCATTCTTTGACTAGGCTCAGAAATGGAGTGAGACTCAGGGATGAGTTATGGTCAGGGATGTCTCTTGACTAAATATACCCCACTATGGAACACAGGCTTTGTCCTTTTATGTTGATATGCTTATTGGTGAGCATATCATGGAAGCCACTATGCTTCCCTGGTGGCTCAGATGGTAAAGAATCTGCCTGCAATGTAGGAGACCTGGGTTCCATCCTTGGGTCAGGAAGATCTTCTGGAGAAGGGAATGGCACCCCACTCCAGTATTCTTGCTGGAAAATCCCATGAGCAGAGGAGCCTGGTGGGCTGTGATCCATGGGGTTGCAAAGAGTCAGACCTAGCTGAGTGACTTGACACTTTCATTTCAACCTAAACACAAACTGTGTTCTTTTATGTTGATATGCTCATTTGGCATAAATATCCCTGCAAGAATATGTATTTGTTAAGGTCAAGTTAATGTCTTAGCATTAACTTTTGGGTTGGACTGAGGTAGTATTCATGTCTTCTCTGTTCCCTGTGATTGAGAAATTGGGGATTATGGGTTCCTTACCAGCCTATGCCATCATCAAGTGGAAGCATTCATCCTTAGGATGCCCTGGTTCGCTAGTATGGCCCATGTGTAGCTGCTTTTGAACACGTTACATACAGTGAGTCTTGCTCTACATTTATCTACTTGCACCCCTGCTTTATGCTTTCCACCCAAGAGAGCGAGCTAATGTGTGGCCGTGCCGTTAATGAGGAATGAGGTTCGTAATTGACTTCAGAGCAAGTGTGCAGTGATTTGAATACATGGGAGAAGTCGTTTCAGTTCTTGGAAGTGGAAATTGCACCACACTGAAGGTGACTGCTTAGTCGCAAAGCACCAAGCCGCTTGCCTAAAGAGAGTAGGCCCTTGGTCACCTTGCTCCCTGGGGCCGCCTGGAGCGCTGCTCTGTGCTGTCCCGTTTATTTCGGGCCTTGGGGGGCCGCGCCGCGTGTCCGTGTGCAGAGGCGCGCTCAGGCCGGCGTCCGCCTCTGTGCACGCTTGCTGGGATTCAGGCAGACAGACTGCTGCGCCTTGTGTCCTGGTTCCCAGGTAGTGCACGCCTCCTCGTGTCTGATTTCCTCCTTTCTCCAGAAAAGCTTCAACAAAACCCCGAAAACTTCTGCAAAGAAAATACCCATCAGAAATAATCGCCCCTTCCTTGAAAATTGCCTAGAACTACGCTTGTGCCTTTCTAATACCCCCGTGGTCTAATTCCCATCACTGTCAGTGTTACTCATGTGTCATTGTTACCATTGCCGTGATCCTAAGAACTGGCCTCCTGTATTAAATCAAGCACCTCTCCAGTCTTTTCACAACATTGAAAACAGCTGTCTTTTAAAATGGAAAATCTCAACATGTTGTATCCTCCCAAAAAACTGTTTAAGTACTTCTTTTTTTTTCCTTTTTTATTATTATTTTTACTTTACAGTATTGTATTGGTGGTGGATTCATGTTGAAGTACTTCTCATCGTCCCTGTACTTGTTACGAAGACTGAACGCTTTAACGTGGCCTTTAAGTTCCAGCAAAATCAGGCCCCACCTTCCTCCCTAGCCTGACCTTTTACCAGTATCTCTCCAATTGTCTCCTGGAATTTCTTTGGTTGTCTCCTGCCTCAAGGCCTTTGCACATGTTGTTCTCACTTTCAGAAAATTGCTCTCACCTCCTCAGTTTCCTTGAGACAAATTTCATTTACTCAACAGTAATTAACCTCCCTTTTCATATCATAGCCTCTGTTGGGCCCATAACTACTCATTCTCCTTGAGCCGTGCTCTGTTCTTTGATTGCATGCTTTTCTATTGGTAATCATATTCTTGCCTAGTTAATATTGGGCTCACCCCCTAAGCTGTGAGCTCCTTAAGGATTGACATCACCTTTGTTCTGCACATTATATTCAGGACAGCATCCAAAACAGCGTACCCCTCCAAAGCTTTGGTAGATTGAAAATAAATAAATAAATGAAGTGATTGTAATAGCCAGACTGAAATTTCCTCCAGGGCAAAGCCACCATTTATTCATGCCCTGAATTACTGTGAAGCCTAATGGAGATTCTGATGCCGTAGGTATACAATGCGACGATGGTGGCAGGGAAATGAATGAAGGCAGAGGGGGCAGGCAGCTGGAGGCAGAGGCCCTGAGAAGCTGCGTTCTGATGCATGACAGTGCATGAAATCTGAGGCTGCCTCCTCTTCTTATAATTGACTTCACTCCCCAAGGTTTTAGTTCCCATCCCCAAAGATAAGAAGCTCCAATCAAACTCACATCATGCCCCCTGTTCCCCAGCACCACAACGAAACAGGCTTTATCCCAGAGCCAGGAAGAAGGGAAGCTATAAATTGAGCTGAGATTCAGAACACCCAGGAAGGAGGTGGCAATGAAATGCCAATAAACCATATTAATATGCTGAAATCATAAAGAACAGGTTGAACTCCAACCCAGAGTTAATAACCATACGTGAGAGAGTGCGGGAGAAGGCAAGGCGAGGTTTCAGTCAGAATTGAAATGCAATCTGTAATGAAACTGGTAATATAATGACAAACTGTGAAAACTTCTTCCCTTTGNTGAATAATAATCCAGCGGAAGACACAGCTTTTAAAGGAATAAGTTGTCTAGATTAAGCAGGTGAAATGGTTCCACTCTAGTGTAGATAGATACCACTATGCTTAGCGTTTTCTGCTCTGTTTTGTTCTGGCTATTGTACTTTAAGAAGGTCAATGATATATTGGAAGACATCCAAGATAAAGGACCTGCAGCCAAGAGATTGGAAAAACATTGTCAATACATAATGGCTTCTTAAGGAAACGATGGAAGAAAACCATTCTGTGAGAAGTGTTTAAGGAACTCAGACAAAAAGTGAACTTAGAATTATTGAGCATATCTGTTATGAATATGCAGTGTTCAAAGCACCTTACATAAAGATACTAATTTAATTCTCAAAGCAGAACTGTGAGGCAGGATTTAGCATCCTCTTTTTGCATACATGGAAGGTAGATTTTAGAGATGTTAAGAGATTTAGCCAGATTAACACACAGAAGTGAAGCAAGCTATGCAAGCCCAAGCCAACCTAAACCACTTATCCATGCTTCTTCCACTCACCATGGCTTCACAAAAATGACCATGACAGTTATTATTTGTCTTGAAAAGGGAGCAGGCTTGTTCTGAAAGTCCCCAGGAAGCAAAATTAGAGCTATATGGGTTATGAGGGTGGTCAGAGATGGGAGACAATTGAGTATTAGTCTGAAAATATCTCCACTTTCTAAGCGTTAGTCTCATCTATAAAGGAGGGGATAATAGTAGTATTTATCTCATAGAGTTATTGTGAAGAATAAATGAAATAATGCTCATAAGACTTTTAGCTCAGTACCTGAGATCTAGTAATGGCTCAATAAATTGTATTAATGTTAGTAGTTGTGATAATACTTTTTAATATCAGAATGGGGTCATTGCAAGGTAATGAGCTCTCCATCATAGAGAATTTCCTGAAAATAGATGACCACATTTCTATGAAGCCACGCAAGAAAAGTAAAGGAATATGTTTGGCTATGGTACCAGATAGTTTAAATTTGAGCCATTTTACCAGAATATAAATTTTTAAAACATTAAAAGTCTTAGGGCCTTTGGAGCATGTTTGTTTGTTCTTACTGCTTCATCCCTGAGTATCACTCATTCTTTGACTAGGCTCAGAAATGGAGTGAGACTCAGGGATGAGTTATGGTCAGGGATGTCTCTTGAGTAAATATACCGCGCTATGGAACACAGGCTTTGTCCTTTTATGTTGATATACTTATTGGTGAGCATATCATGGAAGCCACTATGCTTCCCTGGTGGCTCAGATGGTAAAGAATCTACCTGCAATGTAGGAGACCTGGGTTCCATCCCTGGGTCAGGAAGATCCTCTGGAGAAGGGAATGGCACCCCACTCCAGTATTCTTGCTGGAAAATCCCATGAGCAGAGGAGACTGGTGGGCTGTGATCCATGGGGTTGCAAAGAGTCAGACCTAGCTGAGTGACTTGACACTTTCATTTCAACCTAAACACAAACTGTGTTCTTTTCTGTTGATATGCTCATTTGGCATAAATATCCCTGCAAGAATATGTATTTGTTAAGGTCAAGTTAATGTCTTAGCATTAACTTTTGGGTTGGACTGAGGTAGTATTCATGTCTTCTCTGTTCCCTGTGATTGAGAAATTGGGGATTATGGGTTCCTTACCAGCCTATGACATCATCAAGTGGAAGCATTCATCCTTAGGATGCCCTGGTTCGCTAGTATGGCCCATGTGTAGCTGCTTTTGAACACGTTACATACAGTGAGTCTTGCTCTACATTTATCTGCTTGCACCCCTGCTTTATGCTTTTCCACCCAAGAGAGCGAGCTAATGTGTGGCCGTGCCGTTAATGAGGAATGAGGTTCGTAATTGACTTCAGAGCAAGTGTGCAGTGATTTGAATACATGGGAGAAGTCGTTTCAGTTCTTGGAAGTGGAAATTGCACCACACTGAAGGTGACTGCTTAGTCGCAAAGCACCAAGCCGCTTGCCTAAAGAGAGTAGGCCCTTGGTCACCTTGCTCCCTGGGGCCGCCTGGAGCGCTGCTCTGTGCTGTCCCGTTTATTTCGGGCCTTGGGGGGCCGCGCCGCGTGTCCGTGTGCAGAGGCGCGCTCAGGCCGGCGTCCGCCTCTGTGCACGCTTGCTGGGATTCAGGCAGACAGACTGCTGCGCCTTGTGTCCTGGTTCCCAGGTAGTGCACGCCTCCTCGTGTCTGATTTCCTCCTTTCTCCAGAAAAGCTTCAACAAAACCCCGAAAACTTCTGCAAAGAAAATACCCATCAGAAATAATCGCCCCTTCCTTGAAAATTGCCTAGAACTACGCTTGTGCCTTTCTAATACCCCCGTGGTCTAATTCCCATCACTGTCATTGTTACTCATGTGTCATTGTTACCATTGCCGTGATCCTAAGAACTGGCCTCCTGTATTAAATCAAGCACCTCTCCAGTCTTTTCACAACATTGAAAACAGCTGTCTTTTAAAATGGAAAATCTCAACATGTTGTATCCTCCCAAAAAACTGTTTAAGTACTTCTTTTTTTTTCCTTTTTTATTATTATTTTTACTTTACAGTATTGTATTGGTGGTGGATTCATGTTGAAGTACTTCTCATCGTCCCTGTACTTGTTACGAAGACTGAACGCTTTAACGTGGCCTTTAAGTTCCAGCAAAATCAGGCCCCACCTTCCTCCCTAGCCTGACCTTTTACCAGTATCTCTCCAATTGTCTCCTGGAATTTCTTTGGTTGTCTCCTGCCTCAAGGCCTTTGCACATGTTGTTCTCACTTTCAGAAAATTGCTCTCACCTCCTCAGTTTCCTTGAGACAAATTTCATTTACTCAACAGTAATTAACCTCCCTTTTCATATCATAGCCTCTGTTGGGCCCATAACTACTCATTCTCCTTGAGCCGTGCTCTGTTCTTTGATTGCATGCTTTTCTATTGGTAATCATATTCTTGCCTAGTTAATATTGGGCTCACCCCCTAAGCTGTGAGCTCCTTAAGGATTGACATCACCTTTGTTCTGCACATTATATTCAGGACAGCATCCAAAACAGCGTACCCCTCCAAAGCTTTGGTAGATTGAAAATAAATAAATAAATGAAGTGATTGTAATAGCCAGACTGAAATTTCCTCCAGGGCAAAGCCACCATTTATTCACGCCCTGAATTACTGTGAAGCCTAATGGAGATTCTGATGCCGTAGGTATACAATGCAACAATGGTGGCAGGGAAATGAATGAAGGCAGAGGGGGCAGGCAGCTGGAGGCAGAGGCCCTGAGAAGCTGCGTTCTGATGCATGACAGTGCATGAAATCTGAGGCTGCCTCCTCTTCTTATAATTGACTTCACTCCCCAAGGTTTTAGTTCCCATCCCCAAAGATAAGAAGCTCCAATCAAACTCACATCATGCCCCCTGTTCCCCAGCACCACAACGAAACAGGCTTTATCCCAGAGCCAGGAAGAAGGGAAGCTATAAATTGAGCTGAGATTCAGAACACCCAGGAAGGAGGTGGCAATGAAATGCCAATAAACCATATTAATATGCTGAAATCATAAAGAACAGGTTGAACTCCAACCCAGAGTTAATAACCATACGTGAGAGAGTGCGGGAGAAGGCAAGGCGAGGTTTCAGTCAGAATTGAAATGCAATCTGTAATGAAACTGGTAATATAATGACAAACTGTGAAAACTTCTTCCCTTTTGCCTCTTCTTCTTCTTAATGGACAGCTTGCTTAGCAATGGCCTGGAGCTGGTGCTGGGAACTGTGGAGGCCCCCTAGGTGGAATTCCACCCCCCCCTTTTTTTTTCTTTCATCAACTCTCTTCATTAGAAAAGTCTAAATCCACAAAACTGTGGAAGGAAAAAAATGCGTCAAAGCCTTTTCTTCCTTAAATAGTAACTGATCCCCAGGTTAAAGATGACAGGGAACTTGAGAGAGAACAAAGCCCATGGAACCATAGACCCATTCTAAGAAGCTGAACATGCTCAAGCTTTTAAAGATATCACAACAGATAGTTGGGTTGGGATTTTTAATGACACGTTGTGCTACGATGTTAGCTTGGCTTCCAACCAGGATGAACTGTTACTAATTTCTCTTCTTAACAGAAGGGATAACTGAGTTTGACATCTAAAATTGGAGACTAATTTCTGTGTTTTGATAGCAGATTGAGTCCAAAAATATATTAGTAGGAACTGGGGGCAGAGTGGTGGCAAGGGGTAGGGTATTTTAATTTATTTGCATTAATAATTCTATTCTGCTGTTGTGAGCAGAAGGCCACTTTGACTTTTTGACTAGGAGGAGAGAAAGGCAGGTAGGAGCTTTGATGGGATGGAGCTCAAGGATGTAGAGTTAAATGTTGTATAATTCTTGGCTTGGTGTTTGCAAAGTGGTTTAGTGTTACGGCAAGGGTGCAGTGCTAGGATAGAGAAGTTCACGTGGCACAGAGGTTAGGTGCATTGACCTGTGTTCCAAGGGATGTGAGTTCTATTGCCAGTTCTTCTGATTTCTCCTTTGTGACCTTGGGCATATTAATTGACCTGCCCTGATTCTTATTTTTCTCATCTAAAAGCGATGTTAATGCTCCTTGCCTCAAATCACTGCCAGTGAGCTTGATGAGTGTGGAAGCACTTGACCAGCTGTGAGAGCAGATCTGATGATGAGGATGCTGTGCTCTCCCTCTCTGTTTGTTCGGCGTGTTATTATTTATGAAGGTGATAAGGAAGTTGGGAAGGGGTCTTCACAGGTATGGCCAGGTAAGTAGAAGGTACAATTTTAGAGAGGCTTAACTTGGCCCCAAGGAAGAAATGAGTTAAAAATTCAGTTATAGCAACGCCTCTTCCGGATTCATATATAGTGTCTGTTTTCTTCCTTCCTCCCTCCTTCCTGTGGTCAACAAATATAGTTCATCAGCCTCCGCAGCCTGCTCAGATGCTGGGGTTGCAGAGATAGATAAAACACCATCTCTGGCCTCCCCCACCTTGGGGGTAGTGAGACCCTGCCAAGAAGATGGCATGGGCAAGCAGTGTGGTGAGCATCTCAAGGGGGCACACGCTGGGTTCTCTGGGAAACAGAGGAGGGCCAGCCAAGTAGCCCAGGCTGGAGATGGGTCCCAAGGGGAGGATGTCTTGAGGAGGCAGGAGGCTCTGCCTGAGCTGGGTCTTGAGCCACTGATGTTCCCTGGAGGGGGGTGATGTGTGGCACAGGCTTCCCGGGGCGGGTGGGGGTGGGGCATGGACACTTGTCACTGCATCCTGTTGTTTACGCCTTCCAGCAATTGATTGTCATTGTGATAGTAACAGCACTGTGAACTGGTAACGTTTACAGAACATTGCTAAGCACCGGGCCCCACGCTGAGTGCTTTGCAAAGCATCACCTCATTTAATTCTATTACCACATGTAGTGTGTTAGTCGCTCAGTCATGTCCGATTCTTTGCGACCCCATGGTCTGTAGCCCGCCAGGCTCCTCTGTCCATGGAATTCTCTAGGCAAGAATACTGGAGTGGGTTGCCGTTTCCTTCTCCAGGGGATCTTCCTGACCCAGGGATCGAACCCGAGTCTCTTGTACTGCAGGCAGATTCTTTACCATCTGAGCCACCAGGGGAACTCCAACATGGAATCTGCCAGTAGCAGATCCAGGCGTTTTCCCCATTGTAAATTCAAGGGAAACTAAAGCTGAGGGGGTTTATGTGAGCACTTCAGCATCACACAGGCAGTAAGGGGATGGGCAGAATTGTTACAAATTCACAACCATGAGACGTGGTAGACAGAGAATTATTCAGTGACAAGATTGGGTTCTGGCTAGTCCACCAATTCACCTGGACTTTGGGCCACTCTCTATTTCTCTAGAATTTTTCTAGGTTTTGACATTGTAAAATGGGAGAAATGGAAAAAGGTGGTACTTAAAATTCCTCCCTGGTCTCATATTCTAACAGTAGAATGAGAAATACTGGGATTCAGAATCCCCCTATACTCATTCCACTGGGTTTGTGGCCTCTGGAGTCTTTATGAAACAATCCCCTTAGCATCTCAGTCCTCTGTTTTTCTACTCTTTTTTTGGGACAGTCTGTAGCCAGGCAGCCTCCTGAGCAGGGATCTTGGGAGCAGAAGCAGCTGAGCAAACCTTTCACAGCCCACAAGTTGCCATTTGAAGAAAGCTTAGGAGGATCACAGCCAAGCATGTGCAGGGACCACGGGCTCCCCGGGATGCAAGTGTGAAGCAGAAAGCAGTGGGTAGCAGGGCTGCAGTGGAAAACATGCCTCTCGGTCTCTAACTCCCAGCTTCAGCTGCTGAGGGCCCTTGAGCATCTCAGATGCCAGGGGGAGCGGGAGGATGCATCATATTCAGAAGGAAATGATGAGATGGGAGGAATCATTAAAACCTGTGCCTCCCCTCTGCTTCTCTGCCTCCCCCTGCTCGTCCCTCACCGCTCCCACCCTATCCACCCCCAGCAGAGCCTGGCTGTTTGGCTTTCCTCCCTAGCCACCCCTCTAGATTATCTAAGCCAAATATATCTACAGCGGCATCGCCTTGGTTTGTTTATCTTTTTATTTATTTATTTATTGTTTTGGAGGGAAGGGAATTGCTGGCAACTTCCTGAAGCTTCACTAAAGTCCCTGGGCAACTCACNGGGATCAATCAGCAGTGGCAGCTTCTGCTTCCTCGAGAGAGAGGACGAAGGGTGAGGCCACACCGTGGCCATGTGGCAAAGCAGCCAGCTTGACAGTGTTCTGAGGAGTAGAATGTGCGAGTGGAGAATATGTTCAGCCTTATCTTTGCTTATTTCCCATTTCTTTAGCACTGCAGCCAGATGAGATGGCTGTTTCCTGAGGGTCCAGGTTCTTTTATTTTTCCTTGACGACCACTCCTTTCGTTTTACCTAAATCCTCTTTTCCCTCCACTCCCCCTAGCTGCTGCCTTCTTCTGTCCTTTAACCTTCAGCTCAGATGTGGCCACCTTGACTTTGCAGGGGAGACAAGGGCCCCAGCGCTGTCCTCTCTGTTTCATCTTCATCACTACCTTGATGATGGGCTGTGGAAAACTGCCTGTCCGGTTATCCCCCAACTGAACCATACACTACTTTCAGGCGGGATCTCTCTCCTCCACCTTGATAGCCTCCAAATTCCGTCACAGTGTCCATCACAGAGTGGGAACTCTGTAGATCTATTACCCAGTCAAGACACCGAGGCAAACAAACCAGAAACAACAGCAAATCTCCAAAGTCAGTCTGAGACATTTACTGTGTGATTTGACGATGATCCCTGTTACAATTTTCTTTTGAAATCCAGAATTAGATCTCCTGATCTAACAGTGGGATGACCTCTTTAACACCAGTCTTGAGCCCCAGAAACATTAGCTGCGTGGTTTCCAAACCTACACCAGAAATAGAAGAGGGAATTCTTACTAAAATAAACCTCAAAGAATTCTTGGAGAAGGGAGAGGTTGAGTTGATCATTAAGGGTAGGTTGGGCTTGGATGGATTCATCAAATGCCTCAAAGAATTTGTTTGAGGATAGAATGAGACTATTTTGTGCAGAAGGAAATTGATCTCAGCTTCCCCCCTTTCCTTATCAATCTGCTGAGTCAGCCCTCAGCCACATCCAGTGTCAGTCTTCCCATCCTCACTTTCCAAATAAGATCCATCTATACAACCAGCACATGCTTATGGAGTCTCAGGTATTCCAAACACACTGGGAGACAGCAAAGTGGAATTCGGAGCCCTTCCAGACATTTTTCAAGTCACCATCCTTCTCCCTCCCAGGATTAAACACACTATTAGAATCCAGATCAATATAATACTGGTTAAAATAATCAACTAAACGTCATCATGTGCGACTAATGTGGCAGGGCAGTGTACTAGATGTTCACTTACAATGTTATAATCTTTCCAGAACATACTCATTTGTGGAACAGATATTTATTTCGTGATCCTTCTGTGGCCTGGAGCAGTAGAAATGCTATCTTGCAAAAAGAAAAAACATTACTAAGGCCCCTGCCTTCATAATGCTTTCATTCTCAGTGGGAGCCAGACACCAAAGCAAATTAGCAAAATAATAGAATATGTCCAGGCAATGAAATAAATGAGAGCTGCTGTGAAAATAATTAAAATGGTATAAAATAATTAAAACAAAGAGGAGAATTGGAATGTTGTCTCAGATAGGGTGGTCAGAGAAGGCCTCTCTGGGAGAGGGCTTTTAAACTGAGATGTGAAGAGAACAAGGGGGTGAGGGTGGTTGGGGAGGTGTTTCAGGCAGAGGGAAGAGCAAATCCAAGGCCGCCTGAGTGACCGAGAAGCTGAGGCAGGGTCAGCATGATTGGGTGGGCAAGGATGCGGTGCGGCTGTGTAGCTGGGCAGGAACCCGCTGTTTCATGGCGCAGGCCTTCTTTTGCCTTTCCAAATGATGTTCAGCAGAGTAGGGCTCTCCTGAGCAGTCCTTGGTTCAGAGGCATTTCCTGTCCACCCCCAGGGGGTTTAAATTAAGCGGGTTGCCTCCTCCTCTCATTTACTGCCCTCAGCTCAATTCTTGTATCTCCCTGGCTCCTCCCATGGCTTCCTTTCCCCTGCCTTTCTCCACGCTGCCCTAAGACTGATCTCCCGGGGACATGCCTCCCAAGTCCATCTCAGACACAGCTACACTGCCCACTCTTATTCCATCCGCAGTGGCACCCCAGACACCAGCTCATGTGACCATCCTGGCACCCAGTTCCCAACTACACTTGTCAGCTCATTGTTTGAGATCCATAATTTGAGAGGAATGAGAATTTTACTAAGCAAGCTGAGTATTTAAAATTTCAAAGGATAAATGAATTGGTAAGGTGGAATTTCAGGCAGTGAATGACAATGATTCTTTTTTAAGAATTCCGTCCCCCTACCCTGCCTCCCACTCATTTAAGTCTGCTTTTTAAAATCATTGTCCCTCTCCGTTACCATAGAAGATGCTACTTGGGGAAATCTCAGGGCACTTTCCCATAATGGAAATGAGAAAGTCACAAGGAAACATACCAGCAAATAATGTTCCTTTTTGCCCTGGGATACTGTTCATGATTATTTCTCAGAAGTGATCTTTAATTGTTTCATCTAAAGAGTATGCGTCTTCTCTCCTCCAACTCTCTTCATGGAGGTTTGTGAATTGGATCCAGCTATTAGTAGCACTTACTAATTTCCTCTGAGTCTTTCTGGCTGAAGCGCCAGGCTTGGAACAACTTTTAATTTTGTTTTTAATTAAATTTCACTTGTTTCAAATCACTCACTTTTAATGTCCTTTCTTTGCAGCCCTCGGAAGCAACAGGAGCTGTGTGTTCTTGTTGATACACACACACGATCTGATGTGCAGGTACCCATGGCCTGGCTAAAGACTGACTCCCGAGTGAGGTCCAGAGAAGAACAGGCAGTTCAGAAAACAGCACTGAGTCACAGAAGCAGCTTTTGTTTGCACTTACATTCAGAGCTTAAGCAGGAGTTCCTATTATTATGTTTGTTTTTGCCAAACTAAATTTTGAACAAGGCAACATTCCCTTGTATTCCACAACAGGGTTATCAAATATATGTAAGTAGAAATTGTATAAGACTAGCTAACACTAATTAAGCATTTATTATGTGCCAGGTACTGTTTTAAGAACTTTACATAGATGACCTCATTTACATTAAAAGTGAGTAGTTTGAAACGACGGAAATTTAATTTGCATACATTACCGCCCACATTCCTATGAGATTATTATCCATAGTTTTATAGCTGAGGAACCAAGGCCCATTTAACTGGATTGTTATCACTGGGTTAGTTTGTGGCCCAGCTGGAACATGAAAACTGGCCGCCTGACTCCATTGTCCTGCTCTTAAACACCGCACTGGATTCTCCATCTATAAAAAGACAGAAGGGTATCATCATCGAAATGATTTTAACAAAAAAGGAGAGAGAAAACTGACTAGGTCTTTGCAAAAGTGAAATTATGTTAGTCTGTGTTTGGTCTGTTTTGTGGCCTTTGGTAAAACCTGATCCTGTTGTGTAAACTGTCAGTTATGCTGTGGGGTTGGGTTCAGACACGGAATCCTAGTTTGGGTATTTAACTGTGCTCTTTCAAACACTTAGCAGACAATTAAGTTTGAAAGCAAAAGCAGAAACGCATGCCAGATCTCACGCACCACCTAGTTGACCTCATTTGCTATACTGGCGGTTCAAGCAAAAACAGAAGCAAACAATTTTCTGCCTTAGAACTTCACATGATTATTATTATATGTGAGAAACTTTATTTCCGTTTCGCGCCTGCCCCTGCCCCGCGCAGAGCCCGCTGGGTCTTCACAGCGGTTCGCGTGTCTCTCTCTCTGCGGCACTCCTCCCTCGTAGCCGTGCACGTGTTGGCGCGTTCCCTTGCTTAATGCTCTCGTACATTCTCTATAGCCAAGTGCTGTGGTGCCGCGTCTTTGGTGTTCCCTGCTGAATACCCAGTTCTTACAACCAGGCCTGGCATAGCTATGGTGCTCAATAAACTTTTGCCAACCATGTGAGTAAACGAGTTCAGACTTAAACTCCACCAACTGCTGAAAAGGAAAGTGCCAGTTTTAGATGAAGCATCGTACCTAGAGTCTGGGTATCTGGACTCAGTGCTAGGTTTCTAATTAAATAATTATGTGGACTTGGGCAATAAACTCTTTCTTCTGCCTTCAATATCTCCATATATGACATGGGAATGACAATAACTTTGTGGCACAAGCATGCCTGTCGATGGAGTATAAATGAACGCCAACTACTCTCATTTTTTTTTTCATTCCTTAAGTTTCTTCTTCCTGACAGTAACCCTAGAGGTAGTTACTGTTATTATTTTAATTCTATTCAAACGGGGAAACTGAGTCCCAAAGCTGGTAGTAGGTTTGCCCACACTCACGATNTATCGATGGAGTATAAATGAATGCCAACTACTCTCATTTTTTTTTCATTCCTTAAGTTTCTTCTTCCTGACAGTAACCCTAGAGGTAGTTACTGTTATTATTTTAATTATATTCAAACGGGGAAACTGAGTCCCAAAGCTGGTAGTAGGTTTGCCCACACTCACGATCTGTCTGACTCCAGAACCCCCAAGCCCTCTTACTGTGAGGATCAAGTAGGATATTGGGTGTAAAGGCTTTACACAGTGTTTTTTTTTAAATTTAAATTAATTTATTTTAATTGAAGGCTAATTACTTTACAATATTATATTGGTTTTGCCATACATCAACATGAATCTGCCATGGCTGTACACGTGTTCCCCATCCTGACCCCTCTCCCTCCTCCCTCTCCGTACCATCCCTCTGAGTCATCCCAGTGCACCAGCCCCAAGCATCCTATATCTTGCATCGAACCTGGACTGGCGATTCATTTCATTTATGATATTATACATGTTTTAATGCCATTCTCCCAAATCATCCCACCCTCTTCCTCTCCCACAGAGTCCAAAAGACTGTTCTATACATCTGTGTCTCTTTTGCTGTCTCGCATACAGGGTTATCATTATCACCTTTCTAAATTCCATGTATATATGTGTTAGTATACTGTATTGGTATTTTTCTTTCTGGCTTCACTCTGTATAATCGGCTCCAGTTTCATCCACCTCATTAGAACTGATTCAAATGTATTCTTTTTAATGGCTGAGTAATACTCCATTGTGTGTATGTACTATAGCTTACACAGTGTCTTAAATGCCGAACAGACACTGCCTGTTCCTAACACTCATTAGTCAGTGTCAGGTAGAATTGGAAGCACTGTTGGGAAGTATAGGGGCAAAACTGTGTGGTCTCCTTGCTCAGTCGCTAAGTCATGTCTGACTCTTTGGGACCCCATGGATTTCAGCACACCAAGCTTCCTTGTCCATTACCATCTCCCAGAGTCTGCTCCAATTCATGTCCATTGAGTCGATGATGCCATCCAGCCGTCTCATCCTCTGCTGCCGCCTTCTCCTTTTGCTTTCCATCTTTCTTAGCATCAGGGTCTTTTTCCAGTGAGTCAGCTCTTCGCCTCAGGTGGTCAGTGTACTTCAGCTTCAGCATCGGTCCTTCCAATGAATATTCACGGTGGATTTCCTTTAGGATTGACTTGTTTGATCTTCTTCTTTTGTTCTCAGGTAACATCTGAGGCAGTGTTCTTCAAAGAGCTGAAAACACCATTTGTCACTTTATCCATCTGTCCTTCCATCCACTCATCCATCCATTCATCCAGAATGTTTACTGGTTACCTGCTGAGTGTCAAACACACTGTGCTAAGGAACCACAATTTGAAGATGAGTCAAACATGGTTGGTCCCCTGGGTAGTTCAGTCTCTTCCAAAGACATCAGCCTGCCTAATCCTTGTCACATGAGGAAGACTCAGTAAGGGTGTGCTGAACTCAAATCCATTAATAGTGAGAATCATGTAAGTGGAGAGCTGCATATGCCAGGCCACTGGGGCAGATGGACAGGCCACTTCCAGGTGAGGGAACCAGGAAGGATGAACTGACTGTGACTGGGTCTGGGAGGACAGGTAAGGTGAGGAGGATGCTCCAGAATATGGGAACAACCTGAGCAAAGGCAAAGGGGTGGGTGGGCTAAGAAGGTCATGCATGGAAGCAGGAGCAGGAGCAGGACCAGGTAGTCAGTTGCTGCCTTTCTTTACCCAGTTCTCCTAGTTCAAGGGAAGGAGAACACATTCCTTAGTTGTCAAGGACAAACAAGAAAATAGGAAGCACATTTCAGCCACCTACTATGTGTCTGAGTCAATATCATTAATATATGCATTTGGTGGTGGTTCAGTCACTCAGTTGTGTCCAGCTTTTTGTGGCCCCAAGAACTGCAGCATGCCAGGCTTCCCTGTCCTTCACCACCTCCCAGAGTTTGCTCAAACTCATGTCCATTGAGTCAGTGATGCCCTCCAAGCATCTTATCCTCTGTCATCCCCTTCTCCTCCAGCCTGCAATCTTTTCCAGTGAGTCAGCTCTTCACATCAGGTGGCCAAAGTATTGGTGCTTCAGCTTCAGCATAAGCCCTGCCAGTGAATATTCAGGGTTGATTTTCCTTTAGGATTGACTGTATTACTTTTATTCTTCTCTAAGTCTTCTGCAGTTATTGGTATACTACTATTAGAAATAGTAATTGTAGCAGCAGGGCTCTTAGTATGAAAAGTCATACAAGAGTGAGTGACATAAGTGTTAAATATGCCTTTATTCATATTCCTGGCCTTGATCTATTTGGTTGACAACTCTTTCAATGTAGACCTTTTGAATTTTTACCATTCCTGTACTGACAAGGATTCATATATACACATATACACATACACACACACACACATGCTGAATTACTGCTGTTCATTTCAAACTTGACATCAGATTCCATATATTCTTCAGCAGCTTGCTTTCTGCATTGACTGTGACATCTCAGTGTGATGTGTGGAGGATGTGGTAATTATTGTTTTCCACATTTGATAGAGGAGCCCCGAGGCTCACAAAGTCAGGTAACTGGCATAAGTCCGTCAGCTGGCAGGGTTGGGGCTCCAACTAGTCCTGTCTGACTCCAGAACCCGGCTCCCTGAAGCTGCATCCCAACCCCCTCCTTCTGAGGACAGAGTGAAAGAGCTCTGGCTTCACATGACATCTACTGGAAAAGTGGATCTCAGTCATCCTTTATCTCATTTGAACCTCAAGACCTTCATCTGGTCCTCAAATACAAATCTTATCCTTTCTCTCCTTATCTTGCCCAGAATTCACAGGAGGCCTGCCTAGCGTGAGATGAAGCCAAGCGTCCTTTGTCATGTTGCTCCAGGTACCAGTATTCTATATTTAGGCAGCTGTTCTCATCTGTGCCAGACGCTGAAATCTATTCCATCAACATGCCTGTTGGAACCTCTGGTTTTTGGAAGCCTTGCCCCATGTATTGCTCTGTAGCATCATAAAACAATTAGATTTAGGCTTAGTATTAACTTGAATTATTGCCCAGTTTCCAGAAAATATATTCTGGAAATATCCAGAGGATGTATTACATGTCTTTGGAGATATTAAGTATTGAATTACAATATTATGTCACCTTCCCTCTGCCATTTCTCTCTCGCTAGCACATACACACTCTCAGCATGGTCTGATTTATGTTTCAACAGCTACCAAGAGAAGCTCTGTACTTAGAGAAATAGTCAGAGATGGATATTGACAGAAGCCAAAATCTCACTCGCACACGCGTGCACACACAGTCTGCACCTTAGTGGTGTGGATTGGTTTCCCCTGAAGTGAGGGGAATAGCAGGTAACCTGGTGTTACAGCCAGAGCTCTAGACCCAGAGACAGATGGGATGAGTTCTGATTTGGAATCAAATCAGTCAGCTTCCTAGCTGTGCAATTTAAAACATGTACCTTTGACACCCTTCAGTTTCAATTTCCTTGCCTGTAAAATGGGGCTAAAAGTAATGTTTACCCTCCAGAGTTATTTCTGGGATCAATGAGAGTAATAGCAGCAGCCATGATAAAGAAAATGTCCATTTGAAAAGGTGCACATGGTCACATGTGATATTCCTGCAAATGCTGCAATGTAAATATTATTCATCTTCCTTTAGATGAAGAAGCTGAGAAACGGAATATTAATCAGAACCCAAGGTTATTCAAGGGCTTCCCTGGTGGTTCAGATGGTTAAAAAATCTGCCTGCAGTGCAGGAGACTCAGGTTCCATCTCTGGGTTGGGATGATCCCCTGGAAAAGGGAATGACAACCCACTCCAGTATTCTTGCCTGGAGAATTCCATGGACAACGGAGCCTGGCAGGCACAGTCGGTCGGGTTGCAGAGTCGGACACGGCTGAGCAACTAACACACAACGTAATCCAAAGAACAAGTGGGAAGGGCACTTTTTGATTTCAGGTTTGCCAATTCCAAGGTCTGTGGTTTTCCCACTGAATTCAAACGAGAAGAGAAGCCAGGGTAAGCGATCTGGAGAGAAAGGAACGCACGCACGCATGCGTGTGTGCAGGCGTGCAGGCAGTGACTGGGAGCCTCAAGGAGCAGGCGGGCGCCTGGCCCTGATTTGGCCGACTGGCTTCGAACCCACAGCGTAGAAGTAAGACAGATCTGGGAGGAATTGCTAATATGGTTATTCTTAGCATTCACAGTTGTGAGTTGTCTTTGCCAAACAGCCCCTGACATTCATGCAGCTTCCTTAGGAAAGGCAAAAAAGAAGCATATTTCATAGAAAAGGGTGGACTAGAAGAAGTAGGAAATGGGTCATGGAGCATAGTTAAACTACCGGACCTGGAAACTCACATGGGGCATTCGTGCATTTGTTAATTCATCCAGTCAGTCGTGTCTTAGCCACACGTTTTGTATTTTCATTACAAATGTTTTGAACCTAATATGTGCCAGGCATTTCTCTAGGGCCTCTACATTGTTACCTCACTCCTGAAACACATCCTTTTTTGAACAGTTTTTTGTTGGAGTATAGTTATTTCTGATCCCTGGGTCGGGAAGATTCCCCAGAGGAGGGCAGGGCAGTCCACTCCAGTGTTCTTGCCTGGAGAACCCCATGAACAGAGGAGCTTGGCAGGCTACAGTCCATAGAGTCACGGAGTTCCACACAAGTGAAGCGACTGAGCACGCACACAGCACACACACGGTTGATTTACACTGTTGTGTTAATTTCTGTTACACAACAAAGTGAATCAGTTATGCGTATACATATACCCACTCTTTAAAAACTAATAGTTTCCCATGTAGGTCAAATTATTGAGTAGAGTTCCTGCAACAGATCTTAAAGTAGTGGGGCTTGTTCCTGCGCTACCCAGCTTGCCCCAGGAAATGGAGAAAATCAGAGGAGGTGCTATTGAGATAAGCCGTGAATCCACACAGAGGAAATGAGCATTCTTGGGTGAGTGGAAGACAGTTTTTCTTTTTTTTAATAAAGCTATTGTCTGACTCTTTCCCAGGCAAGACTACCCAACTCCAGGAGAAACATCTACATAGGATACAATTTTTCACAGAATTATCTGTGTTTATGTGTATGTAAACATAGGCAAGCATATATACATAGACACACTCACTTATACAGTTGTATATATGAAATGCACAATAATATATATGTATAGACATGGGCTTCCCAGGTGGTGCTAGTGAAAAAAAATCCACCTGCTCCTTGGAAGAAAAGTTATGACCAACCGAGATAGCATATTGAAAAGCAGGGATGTTACTTTGCCAACAAAGGTCCGTCTAGTCAAGGCTATGGTTTTTCCTGTGGTCATGTATGGATGTGACAGTTGGACTGTGAAGAAAGCTGAGTGCCGCAGAACTGATGCTTTTGAACTGTTGTATCGGAGAAGATTCTTGAGGGTCCCTTGGACTGCAAGGAGATCCAACCAGTCTATCCTAAAGGAGATCGGTCCTGGGATTTCTTTGGAAGGAATGATGCTGAAGCTGAAACTCCAGTACTTTGGCCACCTCATGCGAAGAGTTGACTCATTGGAAAAGACTCTGATGCTGGGAGGCACTGGGGCAGGAGGAGAAGGGGGCGACAGAGGATGAGATGGCTGGATGGCATCACTGACTCAATGGATGTGAGTCTGAGTGGACGTGAGTCTGAGTGAACTCTGGGAGTTGGTGATGGACAGGGAGGCCTGGCGTGCTGCGATTCATGGGATCTCAAAGAGATGGACACGACTGAGCGACTGAACTGAACTGAACTGACCTGCCCGTGCAGGAGATGCAAGAGATATAGGTGTGATCCCTGAATCTGGACGATCCCCTAGAGCAGGAAGTGGCAGCCACTGCAGGATTCCTCAGTTCAGGTCTGTTGCTCAGTTATGTCCGGCTCTTTGCGATCCCATGGGCTGCGGCACGCCACACTTCCCTGTCCATCACTGACTCCTAGAGCTTGCTCAAACTCATGTCCATCCAGTTGGTGATGCCATCCAACCGTCTCATCCTCTATTGTCCCCTTGTCCACCTGCCTTCAGTCTTTCCTAGCATCAGGGTCTTTTCTTTTGTTAATTAATTATTTATTTTTTATTTTACTTTGCAATACTGTATTGGAGTCAGTTCTTCACATCGTGGCCAAAGTATTGGAGTTTCAGCTTCAGCATCAGTCCTTCCAATGAACATTCAGGACAGGATTCCTGCCTGGATAAATTCTATGGACATAGGAGTCTGGCAGACTCCAGTCCAGGGGGACTCAGAGTCAGACACAACTGAGCGACTGAACACGTCGATAGACATATTAATATAATTATGCATAGAATGCATCTTTGCTGTGTAAGTTTTATTTCCTCGAAGAGTGCAATGCAGAGTCCCTAGCCAGGCAGAGTCCTGTCCTTAGGCGATTCAAATATATTTTATTTAATAGTCATAGAAGCTCCATGAAATAACTATTCCTGTTGTATAGATATGGAAATTGTCCTGCCAAGATTAAGTGATTTGTTCCAAGGTCACACAGTTATTGAATGCCTGGGCTCTAGGATTTAATCCATGCTTGTTTGACTCCAAATCCAGACCTTTGCCTTCCACCCAAGTTCATGTCTTATGTGAGCAACTGACAGAAGAAATTTTTTCAGTATTAGCAAAGCAGAGCTAAAGGATCTTTGAGTTTTCTGAGCAACTGTCTATCAGGTTCATTCAAGAAGCACTGATCTTAGATCAAAAAGAAATCTGATACCAAGGTTGGGTTTGATGCATAAATTCCCAATGAACTAATGAAGACATTTAAAAAAGAAAAGAAAGGGAGAGAAAATAACTGAATTATTAAAAGTAAATAGCTGCTTTTAATCTCCACAATTATTCTTTAAAATTTTAAGTTACTTACAGAAAAATGGGAAGCATTTTATGACTTTGTTCTTTTTCTCTGCTGCTTAGCTTGATACCAAATTGTTATTCCCTGGGGAGAGAAATAATTTTTTGAGATTTCAACACTTCAAACCTCTTTTGTTCAGACTCAAATACCCTAACTCAACTTTGAAGCAAGAGCAGGGATATGTAAAAGCCTGTAGAATTCTGTGGCAATCTGTTTTAGCCAGACTTTGATCACAATTTGAGGTGGGGAAGACAGAAAGTGGTAGAAACACAACAATTGCCTGGAGCAAATATGGTTCTGGCACTTCAGACCTCTGTCTGAGGAGAGGGAGCACCACTTTGAAACAAGTTTATTTGTAAGTATGTCTTTTTCTAACATAGAATACCAGTGGGCTGTCTATATCTGTGCTTCCTTTTCTGGGACATCTAGTGATGGATNAGTATGAGGTGGGGAAGACAGAAAGCGGTAGAAACACAACAATTGCCTGGAGCAAATATGGTTCTGGCACTTCAGACCTCTGTCTGAGGAGAGGGAGCAACACTTTGAAACAAGTTTATTTGGAAGTATGTCTTTTTCTAACATAGAATACCAGTGGGCTGTCTATATCCGTGCTTCCTTTTCTGGGACATCTAGTGATGGATTCTTCAGTGTCTCTTGCATGACATGGGCCTCACAAGTATATTAACATTTCATCTTCCCATTGAAGGATCTCTAGCTCATGACAGCTTACTTCCATGGAATCTCTTTTATTCTTTTTAAATTTAGTTTTTATTGAAGCCTCGTTAATTTGCAATGTTGTGTTAGTTTCAAGTGTATGGCAAAGTGAGCAGTTAGTATTATTTTTCAGATTATTTTCCATCGTAGGTTATTGCAAGATAATGCGGCTTCCCAGGGGGCTCTGTGCTACATTGTACTTAGCTGCTCAGTCTTGTATCTCTGCGACATCATGGACTGTAGCCCACCAGGCACCTCTGTCCATGGGAATTCTCCAGGCAAGAATACTGGAGTGGGTTACCATGCCCTCCTCCAGGGAATCTTCCCAACCCAGGGATTGAACCTAGGTGTCCCACATTGCAGGCAGATTTTTTACTGTCTGAGCCAACCAGGGAAGCCATCCCAGGTGGTGCTAGTGGTAAAGAACCTGCCTGCCAATGCAAGAGACACAAGAGATCCCTGGATCAGGAAGATCCCCTAGAGAAAGGCATGACAGCCCACTGCACTATTCTTACCTGGAGAATCCCATGAACAGAGGAGCCTGGAGGGCTACAGTCCATAGGGTCTCAAAGAGTCAGGCACAGCTGAAGCGACTTAGCATGCACACATGCAAAAGATACTGAGTACAGTTCCCTGCTATATAGTAGGCCACTACTGTTTACCTACTTTACATATAGTGGGGAGAAAAAGAAGNTAGGGTCTCAAAGAGTCAGGCACAGCTGAAGCGACTTAGCATGCACACATGCAAAAGATACTGAGTACAGTTCCCTGCTATCTAGTAGGCCACTACTGTTTACCTACTTTACATATAGTGGGCTTCCACTGTGGCTCAGCTGGTAAAGAATCCACCTGCAGTGCAGGAAACCTGGGTTCGATCCTTGGGTTGAGAAGATCCCCTGAAGAAGGAAAAGGCTACCCACTCCAGTATTCAGGCCTAGAGAATTCCATGGACTGTATAGTCCATGGGGTCACAGAGAGTTGGATATGACTGAGTGACTTTCACTGTCACTTTTCACTTTCATAACCAAGCTTCTGTTCCCTCTTCCATCCAGTGATGTTGGGATGCTAGGAACCAGGTCAGGCAGTGGACTGGGCACCTGTGGAATGAATGAAAATAGCTTCGCTCAAATGAGGGTTTGTATCGTGGACCCCACTAACCCCCACGGGGCCCACAGATAGAACTGAATTTCAGTTCTCGGTTTCCTCTGTAATACTATGCATTATGTTTTATATATCTGAAAATTTTATTCTGAGAAATGATCCATAGGGACCCATGACACAAAATAAAAAGTTAATAAATCGAGCAAGTGCCAGGCTTCAAAGATAAGTCACTGTCAAAAAAGAGGTACTACATCCGTTTGCTCAGGCTGACACGAGAGAGTTCCACAGGTGATGTGGCTGAAACAACAGACATTTGTTTCCTCACGGTTCTGGAGGCTACCCTCGGAGATCAAGGTGCTGTCAGGGCCAGTTTCTTTTGAGGACCTCTCTCCTGGGCTGGGCGATGACTGTCTTCTCTCTGGTCTTCACGTGGTCTTCCTTCTGTGGGTGTTTGTATCCTAATCTCTTTTTCTTGGAAGGACAAGAAATGCCCTCAGCCTCATGACTTCCTTTAACCATAATTATCTCTTTAAAGATCCTGTCATTATAATAGACATGAGGTACAGACAAATACTGTTTGATTCCACCCATATGAGGTACCTTGACTTCCCTGGTGGCTTGATGGTAAAGAATTTGCCTGCCAATGCAGGAGACTCGGGCTTGACCCCTGGGACAGGAAGATCCCCTGGGGAAGGAAATGGCCACTCACTCCCGTATTCTTGCCTGGGAAACCCTATGGCCAGAGCAGCCTGGTGGGCTGCAGTCCACGGGGTCGCAAAAGAGTTGGACACGACTTAGCAACTACACTACAATGTGAGGTACCTAGAAGAGTCCAAGTCATAGTCTAGAAGTGCATTGATAGATGCCAGGGACATGGGTGGGGTGAGAAGGGGAGATGGGGAATTAGTGTTAAATGTGGACACTAGCTAAACGGGAGTTTAGGAAGTGAAAAATTCGGGAGATGGATGATGATGAGAGATGCTTGATACTGCAAATATACTTGGTGCCCCTGAACTGATCAGTTAAGTATGGTTAAAATAGTATGTTTTATGTGACTTTTTCCACAATAATAATAATTAAAAAAAAAAAAAAAGCTTAAAAGGTCGTGTCATCAAGCACAGTCACATTCCGAGGCACTAGGCATTAAAACGTCAACAATGAATTTCAGGGTGGACTCAAGTCAGCCCATGACAGGTGGAGACAGTCCAGAGAAACAGCTTGAAGTTGATCCAAGGAGAAGAGAACAGAATGACAGAACAAGAGCAGCCAGGAGAAGTTCAGGTTAGGCACTGAAGTTTGTGGCAGATTGCCTTTTCAGAGATGACTGTACTAGAACCCCCTCCTCCCCAACTGTCCTACCCCATGACCCTAGAGGAACTGCTGCTGTCTCCCCAAGACCGAGTACCCCCAGCTACCACGTGGCCTCTCCTCACTCTCACAAACCCTCACGCTGTTGTTTTAACCTCACGTTTACAGAGTGATCGCCCCGTAAGTAGTGCTCAGTCCAAGGCTGGTGGCAGAATGCATTCAGGCCTGGCTTGGGGCTCTGTGGATGGGGGGCCAGGGGTGAGGTGGGACTGAGTGCATTTTTCAGGGATCTTGTGGGGCTGAAGGTGAGATGGGCTCCTCATTTCTGCTCCCCCATAATTTGTCTTCCCTCCTGTGCCTGGAAAGACAGTCCCCCCAGGTCTAAGTCAGATGGGGTCATCACGGAGTTAC
>SJYW01053587.1:61731-79456 GCA_006410735.1 Raphicerus campestris | reverse complement strand
TTAAGAAAACAACACTGACTCCTTGAAAGAGACCTATGCCTTATATTGACTGCAATACATGTGAGGCACATCTGGAAGGGGAGTCTGTCTGTAGGAAGAAATGAGGAGACTCTTGTAAAAGAATTAATCCAAAGGGAGCAGAGCATAGATACATGAGCATGGTCCAAGGACATTAGCACCACCATGAATTCAAAATTTCCAACCTCAACTTGGAACTAAAAAGTGACAGAAACTCTCTGTTGTTTGCTGATTCAGAATCCATTCCAACCCTCCACAACAGCCATTGCAAACTCTGCNAGAGCATAGATACATGAGCATGGTCCAAGGACATTAGCACCACCGTGAATTCAAAATTTCCAACCTCAACTTGGAACTAAAAAGTGACAGAAACTCTCTGTTGTTTGCTGATTCAGAATCCATTCCAACCCTCCACAACAGCCATTGCAAACTCTGCTCTCCTAAAACCTCTAAATCCTACCCACTCCTTTTGCAAACGCGCTTTCACTTCCTGCCTCAGAGAAACAACAGAGACACTCAGGTGTGAAAACTCTCAGCTCAACAATACCCAAATCAGTAAACCTTTTCACACCACAGCCATTTTTTTTTTAATGCTTTACAACTATTTCAGGATAAATGACATATTTTTTTCCTATTCATTTATCAATTAACTAAAGAATAAATCATTATAGAATGCTTTGAATTTCATCTTTTTTGGAGGGAACTCATCTGTTGGTTATCTTCTCTCTCTCTTTTTAAAACATCTTCCATTTCCCCCTCTTTACTGAATCTTTCCTTCCTGGCAGCATTTAAACACATGGATTTGCCTCATCTTAAAGAAACAAATGTACAAAAACAGAATAATTATTCCTTTCGCCCTAGCTTCCTACTCCCCTAGTTCTTACCCATGGTTGTCCTTTCCTTCCCAGAAAAAAGACTCCAACAAGGTGTTTCTAACTCTCATTTATCTCCATTTCCATTCCTCCATTTAGTTCTCAACCCTAAATGGCTTTCAGCCCAACCGTTCTTCCGAACGTGCTCACTGTTATATAACCAATGACTGTTATAGAGCAAAATCCAACAGGTAGTTCTCATCCCTTCTCTTGCTTAAAAGTATCATCAGCATTAAAATTGTTGGCTGCCGCCACCCTTTTTCTGCAAATAATTTGCTTCCTTAGCTTCTCTGATTGCATATTCTGTTCTCACCAGTTTTTTCACTGTATTTCTACTACCTCTTCCTCTCAGCCTCCAAAGACAACACTACATTTTAACGCCTCTCAGGGCTCAGTCTTAGGTCATCTTTGGTTTTTTTTCTATATACTCCATCTAGGGCTTCCCTGGTGGCTTAGAGGTTAAAACATCCGCCTGGAATGCAGGAGACCCGGGTTCAATCCCTGGGTCAGGAAGATCCCTGGAGAAAGAAAATGGCAACCCACTCCAGTACTCTTGCCTGGAGAATCCCATGGAGGGAGAGCCTGGTAGGCTACAGTCCATGCGGTCGCAAAGAGTCGGACATGGCTGAGCGACTTCACTTCATACTCCATCTAATCAATTCCACCGACTCTTACAAACAGCCTCCCAAGTATATGCTGATGACTCTCAAAGTTTATCCCCATCTCAGAATTCCCTATTGACTCTCAGACCCATTTCTGATACATCCCCAACATCTCTAGTTGAAGAAAGCAATTCACATTCATTTTGCAAACAATGTATTTATCACCTCCACCCATTCCCGAAGCTGTCAGTACAATCCTTGCTCTTCTCTTAGCACAAGTAACCAAGTAACTCTAGCCAGAAAATGGAAAGTCACCTGACTCCTTTTTACCCGCAACACCCTCATAGCCAAACTCGTATCCTAAAAATTCTACCTTCTAATAGATCTGGAATCTATTTATCCCCCTAGTCAAAGTTTCAACTGTGGTTCAACTCCTCTATTGTAGTAACTTCTTAACTGGTCTACTCTTGCAATTGTATTCTTAAAATTGTAGCCAGACTGAGCTCTTAAAATACAATTTCTACTATATATATCCCTGCTTAGAAGTTTCAATGCTTTTTACATTTTCACTACATATATTTGCTTCCATAAATAATATTGCTTTATTTATGTATTTAAATACTTTATACATGAACCATATATTCCTTTGGAACCAGCCTTTTTAACTAGACATCTTATTTTTTAATGTTATCACCAACAAGACATGTTATCACCAACAAGCCCCAAGGCATTTCTTTTCAACTGATGGATCGGGTTCCATTGTATGATTAACCCAGCATTTCTTTCTTCATCCCTTTATTGAGAATGGTTATGTTAGTCCCACTTTTTCATTGCAATGAGTAATAAGTCTCTTGAAAATGTCTCTTGTTCATATATGTAAGGTCTCTTCAAAATACATACCTAGAAGACAACTTCCAAAGTCATGATGACTGAACTTTTTGAGCTTCATTAGAGACTGCCTCATTACACAGGACTGCTACACTCCAACTTCAAGATAGTGGTTATCTGGAAAGAAAGGGATGGAGCAGTACCAGTGTTCGGGACTTTAGCTGAAGTGAAACATTTATTTCTTCGAAACTTGTGAAGCAAATGCAAATATGATGATGACTAGAGAGGTACCTAACGTATTCTTTTCACACTATTTTGTACTTTCAGACTATTCCATGATTTACATATGTTAGACCAAGCTTTCAGTGTTTTTCATTATCTAAGAATAAAATGAAAGTCTTTTATTGTGACTTACAAGGCCCCCTTCATCTGGTTTTCATTGGTCTCTCCAGCCTCACGGAAGAAAGCACAATGCTCTCATCTGACCGAAGATGGGGTTTGATCTCAGGAATGCAGCATCTTAACAGACTTTCCTGATCCTAACTCACGGAGTTGACTGCATTCCCACATTTTAGCTAATCATTTTACTTATTTAGTTAATTATTCCACTGCCAGAATATCATTTTCAAACATGGCTTGAGGTGCCACTGCTTTTCCTCCAGTTTTTCCTGCAGTCACTTACTTATTTAATTACTTCTCAGCTCTCAGGTCTCAGCCTAAATGGCATTTCCTCAAGAATCCTACTCTGACCTTCTGAGGTTTTTTAAATTTTCCCTCATCATACCCTTTTATAACACTCTTTCCTTCCCATTTTGCACCATCCCTTACATTTGTAATCATTTCTTCAATGTCTTTAAACAATTTATTGATTTATTGATTGACTGACTGATTTACTGTCTTGAATCTATCATTCCCATTAGACTCTAAGCTCCAACTCTTTGCGACCCCATGAATCGCAGCACGTCAGGCCTCCCTGCTCATCACCATCTCGTAGAGTTCACTCAAACTCATGTCCGTCGAGTCCGTGATGCCATGCAGCCATCTCATCCTTGGTCGTCCCCTTCTCCTCTTGCCCCCAGTGCCTCCCAGCATCAGAGTTTTTTCCAATGAGTCAGTTCTCATGAGGTGGCCAAAGTACTGGAATTTCAGCTTTAGCATCATTCCTTCCAAAGAAGTCCCAGGGTTGGTCTCCTTCAGAATGGACTTGTTGGATCTCTTTGCAGTCCAAGGGACTCTCAAGAGTCTTCTCCAACACCACAGTTCAAAAGCATCAATTCTTCAGTGTTCAGTCTTCTTCACAATCCAACTCTCACATCCATACATGACCACAGGAAAAACCATAGCCTTGACTAGACGGACCTTAGTTGGCAAAGTAATGTTTCTGCTTTTGGTTGGTCATAACATTTCTTCCAAGGAGTAAGCATCTTCTAATTTCATGGCTGCAGTCACCATCTGCAGTGATTCTAGAGCCCCCCAAAATAAAGTCTGACACTGTTTTCACTGTTTTCCCATCTATTTCCCATGAAGTGACGGGAACGGATGCCATGATCTTCGTTTTCTGAATGTTGAGGTTTAGACCAACTTTTTTTCTCTCCTCTTTCACCAAGAGGCTTTTTAGTTCCTCTTCACTTTCTGCCATAAGGGTAGTGTCATCTGCATATCTGAGCTTATTGATATTTCTCCTGGCAATCTTGATTCCAGCTTGCGTTTCTTCCAGTCCAGCATTTCTCATGATGTACTCTGCATATAAGTTAAATAAGCAGGGTGACCATATACAGCTTTGACATACTTTTCCTATTTGGAACCAGTCTGTTGTTCCAGATCTAACACGCCCGAGGCCAGGGCCTGCAGCCTGGAGGATCAACCCGAGGAGCTGTGGCTGCGCAGGCGCAAGAGGAACTAGAGGAGCTATCCCACATTGAAGGTCAGCAACGGCAGCGGCAAGGTGATACCCCTCATCCAAGGTAAGGAGCAGCGGCTGTGCTTTGCTGGAGCAGCTGTGAAGAGATACCCCAATGTTTAAGGTAAGAGAAACCCAAGTAAGATGGTAGGTGTTACAAGAGGGCATCAGAGGGCAGACACACTGAAACCATACTCACAGAAAACTAGTCAATCTAATCACACTAGGACCACAGCCTTGTCTAATTCAATGAAACCAAGCCATGCCTGTGGAGCAACCCAAGACAGGCGGGTCATGGTGGAGAGGTCTGACAGAACGTAGTCCACTGGAGAAGGGAATGGCAAGCCACTTCAGTATTCTTGCCTTGAGAACCCCATGAACAGTATGAAAAAGCAAAATGATAGATGTGTATAAGAGACAGGAGCTACCCCGTGTCCAAGGTCAGGGGTGGCAGTCGAGAGGAGCTACCCCTCATCTGAGAGGAGGCACCCCGTGTCCGAGGCTGGGGTGGNCTCTCATCTGACCGAAGATGGGGTTTGATCTCAGGAATGCAGCATCTTAACAGACTTTCCTGATCCTAACTCACGGAGTTGACTGCATTCCCACATTTTAGCTAATCATTTTACTTATTTAGTTAATTATTCCACTGCCAGAATATCATTTTCAAACATGGCTTGAGGTGCCACTGCTTTTCCTCCAGTTTTTCCTGCAGTCACTTACTTATTTAATTACTTCTCAGCTCTCAGGTCTCAGCCTAAATGGCATTTCCTCAAGAATCCTACTCTGACCTTCTGAGGTTTTTTAAATTTTCCCTCATCATACCCTTTTATAACACTCTTTCCTTCCCATTTTGCACCATCCCTTACATTTGTAATCATTTCTTCAATGTCTTTAAACAATTTATTGATTTATTGATTGACTGACTGATTTACTGTCTTGAATCTATCATTCCCATTAGACTCTAAGCTCCAACTCTTTGCGACCCCATGAATCGCAGCACGTCAGGCCTCCCTGCTCATCACCATCTCGTAGAGTTCACTCAAACTCACGTCCGTCGAGTCCGTGATGCCATGCAGCCATCTCATCCTTGGTCGTCCCCTTCTCCTCTTGCCCCCAGTGCCTCCCAGCATCAGAGTTTTTTCCAATGAGTCAGTTCTCATGAGGTGGCCAAAGTACTGGAATTTCAGCTTTAGCATCATTCCTTCCAAAGAAGTCCCAGGGTTGGTCTCCTTCAGAATGGACTTATTGGATCTCTTTGCAGTCCAAGGGACTCTCAAGAGTCTTCTCCAACACCACAGTTCAAAAGCATCAATTCTTCAGTGTTCAGTCTTCTTCACAATCCAACTCTCACATCCATACATGACCACAGGAAAAACCATAGCCTTGACTAGACGGACCTTAGTTGGCAAAGTAATGTTTCTGCTTTTGGTTGGTCATAACATTTCTTCCAAGGAGTAAGCATCTTCTAATTTCATGGCTGCAGTCACCATCTGCAGTGATTCTAGAGCCCCCCAAAATAAAGTCTGACACTGTTTTCACTGTTTTCCCATCTATTTCCCATGAAGTGACGGGAACGGATGCCATGATCTTCGTTTTCTGAATGTTGAGGTTTAGACCAACTTTTTTTCTCTCCTCTTTCACCAAGAGGCTTTTTAGTTCCTCTTCACTTTCTGCCATAAGGGTAGTGTCATCTGCATATCTGAGCTTATTGATATTTCTCCTGGCAATCTTGATTCCAGCTTGCGTTTCTTCCAGTCCAGCATTTCTCATGATGTACTCTGCATATAAGTTAAATAAGCAGGGTGACCATATACAGCTTTGACATACTTTTCCTATTTGGAACCAGTCTGTTGTTCCAGATCTAACACGCCCGAGGCCAGGGCCTGCAGCCTGGAGGATCAACCCGAGGAGCTGTGGCTGCGCAGGCGCAAGAGGAACTAGAGGAGCTATCCCACATTGAAGGTCAGCAACGGCAGCGGCAAGGTGATACCCCTCATCCAAGGTAAGGAGCAGCGGCTGTGCTTTGCTGGAGCAGCTGTGAAGAGATACCCCAATGTTTAAGGTAAGAGAAACCCAAGTAAGATGGTAGGTGTTACAAGAGGGCATCAGACGGCAGACACACTGAAACCATACTCACAGAAAACTAGTCAATCTAATCACACTAGGACCACAGCCTTGTCTAATTCAATGAAACCAAGCCATGCCTGTGGAGCAACCCAAGACAGGCGGGTCATGGTGGAGAGGTCTGACAGAACGTAGTCCACTGGAGAAGGGAATGGCAAGCCACTTCAGTATTCTTGCCTTGAGAACCCCATGAACAGTATGAAAAAGCAATATGATAGGATACCAAAAGAGGAACTCCCCAGGTCAGTAGGTGCCCAATATGCTACTGGAGATCAGAGGAAAAATAACTACAGAAACAACGAAGGGATGGAGCCAAAGCAAAAACAATACCCAGCAGTAGATGTGACTGTGATAGAAGCAAGATCCAATGCTGTAAAGAGCAATATTGCATAGGAACCTGGAATGTCAGGTCCATGAATCAAGGCAAGGAAGGGAAAAACCCGTGAAAATAGACCAAAGGAAGGTCTGAGGACCACAGTGAGGACCTCAAGTAGAACAAACAGCCCTCCTGGCTAGGCCAATTTACATAGGGTGGGCCCAGAGGAGGAGAAAAATGTGTAAAAGAAGGAGCCAAAAGTGGGCTGGGAGCCTCTCCTCTCTTTGCGCCTTTTGGTCACCATGCCCTCACACCTCGAGGATATATCTTCCTTTACTTTCTAAATGAAACAGCTGTAACACAGAGCTGTAACACTGGTCCATCCAAGGGCTATAACACTGGTCCCTCGCTTCACATTTTTGTTGTGAGGAGACAGAATTGAAGAAATTACAAACTCCCCAGATAGAATCAAACACTAGGCTTCTGAGGGACAGGAGACACCATTGAGAGAATCAGAGAAGTGACCAGAATGGCAGGATGGCATGTCTTAGTTTGAAACTCTACATTTGCAAGCCCTTGTGAGAAGGTATTGATGTATCACAGAGCGGGTAGAGATAGAATTATAGAAATTAAAGACTGTTGCTCTTCAGTCAGTTCAGTTCAATTGCAGAGTCCTATCTGACTCTTTGTGACCCCATGGACTGCAGCATGCCAGGCCTCCGTGTCCATCACGAACTCCCAGAGTTTACTCAAACTCATGTCCGTTGGGTTGGTGATGCCACCCAACCACCTCATCCTCTGTCGTTCCCTTCTTCTCCCACCTTCAATCTTTCCTAGCATCAGGGAAATGAGTCAGTTCTTTGTATCAGGTGGCCAAAGTACTGGAGTTTCAACTTCAGCATCAGTCCTTCCAATGAATATTCAGGACTGATTTCCTTTAGGATGGACTGGTTGGATCTCTTGCAGTCCAAGGGACTCTCAAGAGTCTTCTCCAACACCACAGTTGAAAAGCATCAATTATTTGGCACTCTGCTTTCTTTATAGTCCAACTCTCACGTACATACATGACTACTAGAAAAACCACAAGATGGACCTTTGTTGGCAAAGTAATGTCTCTGCTGTTTTAATTTGCAGTCTAGATTGGTCTTTTCTTCCAAGGAGTAAACGTCTTTTAATTTCATGGTTGCAGTCACCATCTGCAGTGATTTTGGAGCCCAAATTAATGAAGTCTATCACTGTTTCCATTGTTTCCCCATCTATTTGCCATGAAGTGACGGGACCAGATACCATGATCTTAGTTTTCTGAATGTTTAGCTTTAAGCCAACTTTTTCACTCTCGTCTTTCACTTTCATCAAGAGGCTCTTTAGTTCTTCTTCACTTTCTGCTATAAGGGTGGTATCATCTGTATATCTGAGGTTATTGATATTTCTCCTGGAAATCTTGATTCCAGCTTGTGCTTCATCCAGCCCAGCATTTCTCATGATGTACTCTGCATATAAATTAAATAAACATGGTGACAATATACAGCCTTGATGGTCTCCTTTCCTGATTTGGAACCAGTCTGTTGTTCCATGTCCAGTTCTAACTGTTGCTTCCTGACCTGCATACATATTTCTCAAGAGGAATATTTCTCATTTAAAATACAGAAATAAAAAGTGTGCTACATCCTTAAATAAGGGCAGACTGAAGGCAAAGAGAGTTCATGTTTGCAATCTATGGCTTTCAATAAAAACATCCACTTTCAACATTGTATCTGATCAGTTGTGCAAATTGTTTACATCCTAAGAAAATAGTTATGCTATGTATACACACAGGGATGAATAATGCATCCAGAAATATCTTTCCCCTCAAAAAATTATTTTTTAAAAATGAGTTATTTTTTCTACCTGATACTAAGTCACGGAATTGACTGAATTCTCACATTTTATCTAGTTGCCTTAGTTATTCTGTTAATTATTTCACTGCTAGACCATCATTTTCAACATAAACCTGGCATATATAATGAAAACATAAGCTGTCTGAAAAAGCAGCTCTTTAAATCCACCAGCTATCTCATACCTCTTATTGCTGCCTTAGTGCTGTTATAAAACATATCACTTTCCTGACCTCCAAAGACATTCCTTGGGGTCAATACTGTAGACCCCATAACTCACTCAAAAGCTAAAGCTATTATCAAGGCAACAGTTATATTCTGAAGAGTCTTGATAAATAATTCATTGGATACATTCTTTTCCAGAAGATCCCCCTGGTCATGAACTTGGTTCTTCTTCAAGACAGTGTAAATACTGCCTCAAAATTGAAGAGGTAGTTCAGCATGGACTAGGGGAAGCTGAGCTAGAAAGACAAATTTTGGTCTATAAAAAAGAAGTACACTGTAAATGCCTGTTGACTTGCAGTTATGTCGCTGTTTTCCAGAGCGGCATTTGCAACCATGGGGTAGAAGAGGTAGGGAGAGAATCCACAGACTGGGGAAAGGATAGAAATCTGTGGTTCCTACTAAGTTCCTGGTAATGGTCCAGGGAAGAAGCAAAAACCCCAGATAGCTGTGGCCTTTGGAGAGGCAAAGGTGACACAGAATCAGTATGTCACCTATTTCTTCCTCTCTGACTAATGTGTATTCACTGTTTCTCTAGATAGTCACACTAAAAGTGAAAGTAATAATCCTTGTAAACTGCCATTTAAACAAGCAGANCAGTTGAAAAGCATCAATTATTTGGCACTCTGCTTTCTTTATAGTCCAACTCTCACATACATACATGACTACTAGAAAAACCACAAGATGGACCTTTGTTGGCAAAGTAATGTCTCTGCTGTTTTAATTTGCAGTCTAGATTGGTCTTTTCTTCCAAGGAGTAAACGTCTTTTAATTTCATGGTTGCAGTCACCATCTGCAGTGATTTTGGAGCCCAAATTAATGAAGTCTATCACTGTTTCCATTGTTTCCCCATCTATTTGCCATGAAGTGACGGGACCAGATACCATGATCTTAGTTTTCTGAATGTTTAGCTTTAAGCCAACTTTTTCACTCTCGTCTTTCACTTTCATCAAGAGGCTCTTTAGTTCTTCTTCACTTTCTGCTATAAGGGTGGTATCATCTGTATATCTGAGGTTATTGATATTTCTCCTGGAAATCTTGATTCCAGCTTGTGCTTCATCCAGCCCAGCATTTCTCATGATGTACTCTGCATATAAATTAAATAAACATGGTGACAATATACAGCCTTGATGGTCTCCTTTCCTGATTTGGAACCAGTCTGTTGTTCCATGTCCAGTTCTAACTGTTGCTTCCTGACCTGCATACATATTTCTCAAGAGGAATATTTCTCATTTAAAATACAGAAATAAAAAGTGTGCTACATCCTTAAATAAGGGCAGACTGAAGGCAAAGAGAGTTCATGTTTGCAATCTATGGCTTTCAATAAAAACATCCACTTTCAACATTGTATCTGATCAGTTGTGCAAATTGTTTACATCCTAAGAAAATAGTTATGCTATGTATACACACAGGGATGAATAATGCATCCAGAAATATCTTTCCCCTCAAAAAATTATTTTTTAAAAATGAGTTATTTTTTCTACCTGATACTAAGTCACGGAATTGACTGAATTCTCACATTTTATCTAGTTGCCTTAGTTATTCTGTTAATTATTTCACTGCTAGACCATCATTTTCAACATAAACCTGGCATATATAATGAAAACATAAGCTGTCTGAAAAAGCAGCTCTTTAAATCCACCAGCTATCTCATACCTCTTATTGCTGCCTTAGTGCTGTTATAAAACATATCACTTTCCTGACCTCCAAAGACATTCCTTGGGGTCAATACTGTAGACCCCATAACTCACTCAAAAGCTAAAGCTATTATCAAGGCAACAGTTATATTCTGAAGAGTCTTGATAAATAATTCATTGGATACATTCTTTTCCAGAAGATCCCCCTGGTCATGAACTTGGTTCTTCTTCAAGACAGTGTAAATACTGCCTCAAAATTGAAGAGCTAGTTCAGCATGGACTAGGGGAAGCTGAGCTAGAAAGACAAATTTTGGTCTATAAAAAAGAAGTACACTGTAAATGCCTGTTGACTTGCAGTTATGTCGCTGTTTTCCAGAGCGGCATTTGCAACCATGGGGTAGAAGAGGTAGGGAGAGAATCCACAGACTGGGGAAAGGATAGAAATCTGTGGTTCCTACTAAGTTCCTGGTAATGGTCCAGGGAAGAAGCAAAAACCCCAGATAGCTGTGGCCTTTGGAGAGGCAAAGGTGACACAGAATCAGTATGTCACCTATTTCTTCCTCTCTGACTAATGTGTATTCACTGTTTCTCTAGATAGTCACACTAAAAGTGAAAGTAATAATCCTTGTAAACTGCCATTTAAACAAGCAGAATTGCATTCAGTGTAACATTTGTCATGTGAGACAAACTGCATCATTCTGCAAAAATAACTGTCATCTGTGTGGCTTTGGTGCACTGCCAGCATTTTCACCAGGCACTTTTGTCTTCTTGCCACTCCTGCCCATCATCTAAGCTCCAGCATTTGTCCTCTTTGGTCCAGAAACAACCTGGACCAACCCATGTGGTGGTCTCTCAGAGACTTCTGCCTCAGAGTCCCGCTGGAATGTGGGAGCCTTTAGAAAGGTTAGGAGGCCACGATCCTAGATATGATGTTCCTGGGAATGACATCCAAGGGGAATCTTTGCCTCTTTGCTGAACCTAACACAGTATCTGTCAAAAACACCTGATCAGTCATTCTTTCTCAATATTCTGTCTTTTCTATTTTGAATATATGCCACATGAGGGCAGAAATTATATCTTTCTCGCTCACTATGTGCCTGGAACATGGTAATGATTTAAGAAGTATTTGGTGAGTAAATAAATGTTTAGGGGATGAATAGATGGATGGATGGATGGATGGATAGATGGATAAACAAATGGGTAAAGGCAAACACTTTCTCATAAGCCTTTTGGTTTTACAGAGTGCAAAATTAAATGAGTCACCCCAATATCCCTACAAAATGGCATTAAAAAAGAGAGAGAAAGCCTTGTTAAAGACTCCACTAGATACAATTAATGATAAAAAAGAAAAAAGGCCCTTTAGGACTTCTGTGTTTATTAACCTCACTAGGACTCCTAAACTGAATAATATTTTCATTGTGTAATCTTAACATTTTTAATTCTAGTAAATTAATATGTGAGCATGCTCCTAGACTAGGAGAAACTATTTGCATTTTCCCTGGAATCTGCCCTGACAATCATACCTCTAAATACAACTACAATAATTAGTGTTTTAATCAATTTTCAGACCTTATGGTTCCACAGACTGTAAAATACAGTGAAGGTATTTCCTGAGTGACACTGCTATAAAGACTCAGAAATGATATCTTCCATGGAAGTGGGTGTGTGCGTGAAGAAGGAGGGGGAGGTTCTCCTGATCTCAGGCCTTCATATTGTTAGGGGGCAGAACACAATTAGAATGACATTTCTGAAAATCTAAAACATGAATCAGTTCTGTCCTAGAAGCCTTAATGCCCCTACCATATTCGTTTTGTTGGCATTTGTAGGGAAAAGAACTTCTAAGGCATTTTATTTTCTGTGAACTTGGAGCCGCATGTAAATACAATTTTTTTTTCTTTTTTGATAAGGAGTCCCTGCTAATATTTAATAATGTGAATCTGTGCTATGAAAATAAGTTCTCTGGTTGGCGAATACAACGGACAACATTCCAGGGCAGGCAAGGCCAAAAAGCTTATTATTATTACTATTTCACCTTCAATAATACTAGTCTGAGGCAACTAGCTTCATGGAAAATGTGTTTGGACTCAAACACATATGTTAAAACTGCCAGAAAATTGAAGAAACATTGAACATCTATTTAAGGACCAAAGAAGAAAACTGCTAGACTCATTAATGACATACCCTTTAGCTTACTGGTACTTAGGTGGCCAACTATTTTAATGTTTTGGTCTTCTTATAATTATTAGGGGCTTCCCAGGTGGCACTACTGGTAAAGAACCCATTGTCAATGCAGGAGACATAAGAGTCATGTGTTCAATCCCTGAGTCAGGAAGATCCCCTGGAGGAGGGCATGGCAACCCACTCCAGTATTCTTGCCTGGAAAATCTCATGGACAGAGGAGCCTGGTGGGCTACAGTCCATAGGGTCACAGGGTCAGACATGACTGAAGTGACTTAGTGTGCACACACACATTTATTAGAAGATATGCTAAAGATATTTGTGTCTGCATAGAGAAGGGCCAAGAAACTCATAAACAACGAGTGATCTCATGAGACATAGTAAAAAGAAAAATCTAGAAAACTGGTAGTTTGATGGAATTTGGTGACCATTTTCCTAAAATGAAATAAAGAATTTAAAATGTGATGCTGCACTTTGAACTTAACCATGCCTAAATGGCAACCCACTCCAGTGTTCTTGCCTGGAGAATCCCAGGGACAGGGGAGCCTGGTGGGCTGCCGTCTATGGGGTTGCACAGAGTCAGATACAACTGAGCGACTTAGCAGCAGCAGCAGCAGCAGAGTTCCAGTACACTCAAAAAAACTGCTCTAATTTTGATCTTCATCTTCAAGATTGCAGTAGCCTCCTAGGACTTTGTCTTATATGTCGTTATTATCCCTTTTGTATCAGATCTGCTATAATTGTTCATTATAATTATAGCTGCTTAATTTAGCAGATGGTTGGAACTGAACAATTCTTAGAGGAATCAAATATGGTTATGTCATTTCCCAAGTTGATTTAAAAGAAGTAATTTGAGATCAAGCAATGTTTCAGTTTCAGTGCTAGTTCAGAATCATGTTTTAGATGTTTAGTTTTAGATGTTTTCTTTTCTCCACTTCTATAATTTTGAATATCTAAAATGAACCAAGTCTATTTAGTCAAGGCTATAGTTTTTCCAGTAGTCATGTATGGATGTGAGAGTTGGACTATAAAGAAAGCTGAGTGCCACAGAATTGATGCTTTTGAACTGTGGTGTTAAAGAAGACTCTTTGAGAGTCCCTTGGACAGTAAGGAGATCCAACCAGTCCATCCTAAAGGAGATCAGCCTTGGGATCTCTTTGGAAGGACTGATGGTAAAGCTGAAACCCCAATAGCTTGGCCACCTGACATGAAGTGCTGACTCATCTGAAAAGACCCTGATGCTGGGAAAGATTGAAGGTGGGAGGAGAAGGAGACAACAAAGGAAAAAAAAAAAAAAAAAGGAGACAACAGAGGATGAGATTGTTGGATGGCATCACTGACTCAATGGGCATGAGTCTGAATAAACTCTGGGAGTTGGTGATGGACAGGGAGGCCTGGCGTGCTGCAGTCCACAGGGTCACAAAGAGTCGGACACAAGTGAACGACTAAACTGAAACTGAAAGTGAACTGGGTTGGTGTTTCAATTTTTTAGGTTTCATGTTATTCAATAAAGAAATAAAGATGAATAAATGATTGCACCCATATCCCATATTTTGCTTAATGATTGATTGATCCAGAGTCCCCAAAGGTATTTTCCTATTGTGTTTGCACAGTTATTGGCTCTCATCTTTCATCAGCAAACACAAGGTGGATAGAAATTATTTCTTACGCCAAACTTCTGAAACATGCTAATTCCACTTCCCGTGAATAGCCTGTATGGCTCTCAAGATATCAGTAAAGTGAAAGTTAAATCGCTAAGTCATGTTCAACTCTTTGCCACCCCATGGACTATAGCCTACCAGGTGTCTCCATCCATCCATGAGAGAATCCATTTTCCAGGCAAGAATACTGGAGTGGGTTGCCATTTCCTTCTCCAGGAGATCTTTCCAATCCAGGGGTTGAACCCTGGGCAGACACTTTAACATCTGAGCCACCAAGGGAGTCCCAAGATATCAGTGATCAAATATAATCAGCACAAAACAGAGAGGCTTCATCTAAAAGAATAGGTCATCGTGTTTTTTGTTCAATGGATATTTAATTGGCCAAGAACTATTTAGCAGGATCACACATTTTCAAAGACAGGAAACTGAAAAGGAGTGATTGCTCATAATCCCCTATCTGTCTCTAAATAACAGGGTCCTTCTCCCCAGCCTGGTATCTCCTCCAAAAAGGAAATATTTTTAAACCAAGATTTTACCATTCATAAGGATTTATTCTTATATGTTATTCAGTATCTTTGAATTTCCTGTTTCTGTGCTCTGCAAGCCACCTACTGTTCCTTTGATTTTTACTTTGGACACCAGAGGAAGCAAAGGAAGCTAATATTTAAGAGTGTGCATAGATGGTTGATACAGTCAGGGGAGCTCATTACTATGCCATTGTGTCTTGTACATAGACACTTTCTTCTGAGGAAATAAAGGATCTTAACTTCAAATAGGAGGTCAGCTTTGCAATTACCCTCTGAAATCGGCAAATTAAAACAGGCGTCTTCTATTGAGTATTGGGATTGTAATGGGAAGTAGTTAGGAGACCTGGGTTTGTGTTTCTGTCTGCCACTTGCCATTACTTTGGATTTCAGATCTCTCTGTTTTAATATCTTTTTCATAACCACAAATTATGGCCATGAAGAATAGAATAATGTGTATGTAAATAGCATGTATGAGTATTATATGTATTTTTTAATGTTTGTAATATTATATACATATAAAAATAAGAAAGCTGTGGTACATATACACAATGGAATATTACTCAGCTATTAAAAAGAATGCATTTGAATCAGTTCTAATGAGGTATATGAAACTGGAGCCTATTATATAGAATGAAGTAAGTCAGAAAGAAAAACACCAATACAGTATATTAACACGTATATACGGAATTTAGAAAGATGGTAATGATGACCCTATATGCGAGATAGCAAAAGAGACATAGATGTAAAGAACAGGCTTTTGGACTCTGTGGGAGAAGGGGAGGGAGGGATGATTTGAGAGAATAGCACTGAAACATGTATATTATCATATGTGAAATGGATCCCCAGTCCAGGTTTGATGCATGAGACAGGGTACACAGGGCTGGTGCACTGGGATGACCCCTGAGGGATGGGATGGGGAGGGAGTGGTGGTGGGGGGGGCGGTGGTTCAGGATGGCAGACACATGTACACCTGTGATGGATTCATGTCATTGTATGGCAAAAAGCACTACAATATTGTAAAGTAACTAGGCTCTAATTAAAATTAATTAATTTAAAAAATAATGTGTACATAAATATTATATATGTTGTTATTTAGTTGCTAAGCCATGTCCAACTTTTTGTGACCTCATGGACTGCAGCTCTCCAGGCTCCTCTGTCCATGGGATTTCCCAGGCAAGAAAGAGACTGAACCCACATCTCCTGTATTGGCAGGCAGATTCTTTACACTGAGCCACCAGGGAAGCCCTAAATTATATGTGTGTGTGTGTGTGTATGTGTGTGTATACACAAGTATATAAAAATGTGTATATATTCCATATATATATATATATATATAAATTCTCTAGGAATGATAAAAATACTGTTTGTGTAAAGCTATTTTTAACATTACTGTTGTCAGTAATCTCTCTGCAGAGGAGCTGAGAGAAAGGAACGGTAAGAAGTCATCCATGGGCATTCTTGTGGCATGCTTCAGGCTGTTTTCACGACTGCTGCTTCCCTCCTCGGGATCCCTTCAGGAGACACCAGAACAGATGGCCACTCTTCCCTGGCCGGGTCAGCTATGCACTTTGTATCCCAGTGTTGAAGATGGCAGCCACTGCAGGGGCAATAAATAGCAGTCCAGTCTGGCTGAAAACTGTTTGCCCAAGAGAAACCTTCTCTCAGCCTGGCAGAGGGGTAACGGCATAAGTTTTACAATCAGTCAAGTTCATTTTCTAATCATGGTTTATCACTCATCTACTACCAGTTGGATCCTGAGCAGTTACTCAAGCCTAGTAAATCTTGTTATCTTAGTTTCCTCCCACTAGATTAAAGAGAGCTGAACTCCCTTTTAACGATACTGTAAGGCTTGCATGAGAAATCAAAGTGAAGCTTCTGGTACAATTTTGTTCACTTGGTAGGTCTTTAATATGTCTTCTTTATTTCATCCTCAATTCTTCTGGCAGCATCCTCTTCTTCTGGCAGCATCCAAGGAGCTCTCAAGACCATTCATTGTAGACTTCTTCTCTCTGAACCAGTACTCCTCAGCCGGTCCCCCACAAAACCAGCATCTCCTCTAGAAAAAAATTAAAAAGTGTTCTGTTTTTCTTTCTATAAACCTCAGTGACATTCACCGGAAAAGTTATTCTTTTGTGATAATTTCTTGTGATCCAAAGTAGCTTTCCAGTTAATTCTTTATTATGATTATTTGCCGTATTCTGCAAAGCAGACATTGGGAGAAAGCACTACAGATCTCTTATGTGCTATTTCTCTACATTACAGTATTTTGGTTTATAAGTTTTTCTCTTATTTGAAACCAAGGAAAGCTTTTCATCTGCAGTCCATTCTTTTATAAAGAGTTACAAATTTTAGAGTTAGTTTTGCTGTCAGTTTGCATTTATTTCACTTGAGTTCCCTAGTGGCTATGCCAAGAATACAATCAGTTGGGTGATTCAAAGAGAAATTCTTCTGGCAAACACCGATAAAACAGTAATGGTTATTAAAATCTCATATGATGAAGAATCAGTTCAAAGAATCAGAGGATAGAACATTTTCAAATATCATGGCATGCTCTACTAAATGTATCACATATATTGTCTAAATTCCACATGATCTCCAGCCAACAGATGAAAATATTGAGTATTTGAAAGATTTAATAAATTTTCCAAGGTCACGTGTCAGAGAAAGATTTAGACACTGCTGATTCTTAACCATGGCTCTTTTCACTAAGCAGTTAATTATTGTTTTATGTGAGAGGGAACTGACAACAAGGGCTCTTCAGTGATTTGAAGGAGGAGACATCTTGTATCCGGAACACCCAGGTTACTTTTCATTTTGACCTTATCACCCATTAAGATATTATGAGATGGGCCCCCTTCGTATTTTTCTTGAGGGTTTTCATTTAATATTGAGGAATGAAACACAAACATGGTTCCCTGCTTTTTTACTTTGTCTGTTTTTGTTTTCATGTTTTCTTTTTCATAATT
>SJYW01053587.1:48700-61564 GCA_006410735.1 Raphicerus campestris | reverse complement strand
AAAAAAAAAAAAGGAGACAACAGAGGATGAGATTGTTGGATGGCATCACTGACTCAATGGGCATGAGTCTGAATAAACTCTGGGAGTTGGTGATGGACAGGGAGGCCTGGCGTGCTGCAGTCCACAGGGTCACAAAGAGTCGGACACAAGTGAACGACTAAACTGAAACTGAAAGTGAACTGGGTTGGTGTTTCAATTTTTTAGGTTTCATGTTATTCAATAAAGAAATAAAGATGAATAAATGATTGCACCCATATCCCATATTTTGCTTAATGATTGATTGATCCAGAGTCCCCAAAGGTATTTTCCTATTGTGTTTGCACAGTTATTGGCTCTCATCTTTCATCAGCAAACACAAGGTGGATAGAAATTATTTCTTACGCCAAACTTCTGAAACATGCTAATTCCACTTCCCGTGAATAGCCTGTATGGCTCTCAAGATATCAGTAAAGTGAAAGTTAAATCGCTAAGTCATGTTCAACTCTTTGCCACCCCATGGACTATAGCCTACCAGGTGTCTCCATCCATCCATGAGAGAATCCATTTTCCAGGCAAGAATACTGGAGTGGGTTGCCATTTCCTTCTCCAGGAGATCTTTCCAATCCAGGGGTTGAACCCTGGGCAGACACTTTAACATCTGAGCCACCAAGGGAGTCCCAAGATATCAGTGATCAAATATAATCAGCACAAAACAGAGAGGCTTCATCTAAAAGAATAGGTCATCGTGTTTTTTGTTCAATGGATATTTAATTGGCCAAGAACTATTTAGCAGGATCACACATTTTCAAAGACAGGAAACTGAAAAGGAGTGATTGCTCATAATCCCCTATCTGTCTCTAAATAACAGGGTCCTTCTCCCCAGCCTGGTATCTCCTCCAAAAAGGAAATATTTTTAAACCAAGATTTTACCATTCATAAGGATTTATTCTTATATGTTATTCAGTATCTTTGAATTTCCTGTTTCTGTGCTCTGCAAGCCACCTACTGTTCCTTTGATTTTTACTTTGGACACCAGAGGAAGCAAAGGAAGCTAATATTTAAGAGTGTGCATAGATGGTTGATACAGTCAGGGGAGCTCATTACTATGCCATTGTGTCTTGTACATAGACACTTTCTTCTGAGGAAATAAAGGATCTTAACTTCAAATAGGAGGTCAGCTTTGCAATTACCCTCTGAAATCGGCAAATTAAAACAGGCGTCTTCTATTGAGTATTGGGATTGTAATGGGAAGTAGTTAGGAGACCTGGGTTTGTGTTTCTGTCTGCCACTTGCCATTACTTTGGATTTCAGATCTCTCTGTTTTAATATCTTTTTCATAACCACAAATTATGGCCATGAAGAATAGAATAATGTGTATGTAAATAGCATGTATGAGTATTATATGTATTTTTTAATGTTTGTAATATTATATACATATAAAAATAAGAAAGCTGTGGTACATATACACAATGGAATATTACTCAGCTATTAAAAAGAATGCATTTGAATCAGTTCTAATGAGGTATATGAAACTGGAGCCTATTATATAGAATGAAGTAAGTCAGAAAGAAAAACACCAATACAGTATATTAACACGTATATACGGAATTTAGAAAGATGGTAATGATGACCCTATATGCGAGATAGCAAAAGAGACATAGATGTAAAGAACAGGCTTTTGGACTCTGTGGGAGAAGGGGAGGGAGGGATGATTTGAGAGAATAGCACTGAAACATGTATATTATCATATGTGAAATGGATCCCCAGTCCAGGTTTGATGCATGAGACAGGGTACACAGGGCTGGTGCACTGGGATGACCCCTGAGGGATGGGATGGGGAGGGAGTGGTGGTGGGGGGGGCGGTGGTTCAGGATGGCAGACACATGTACACCTGTGATGGATTCATGTCATTGTATGGCAAAAAGCACTACAATATTGTAAAGTAACTAGGCTCTAATTAAAATTAATTAATTTAAAAAATAATGTGTACATAAATATTATATATGTTGTTATTTAGTTGCTAAGCCATGTCCAACTTTTTGTGACCTCATGGACTGCAGCTCTCCAGGCTCCTCTGTCCATGGGATTTCCCAGGCAAGAAAGAGACTGAACCCACATCTCCTGTATTGGCAGGCAGATTCTTTACACTGAGCCACCAGGGAAGCCCTAAATTATATGTGTGTGTGTGTGTGTATGTGTGTGTATACACAAGTATATAAAAATGTGTATATATTCCATATATATATATATATATAAATTCTCTAGGAATGATAAAAATACTGTTTGTGTAAAGCTATTTTTAACATTACTGTTGTCAGTAATCTCTCTGCAGAGGAGCTGAGAGAAAGGAACGGTAAGAAGTCATCCATGGGCATTCTTGTGGCATGCTTCAGGCTGTTTTCACGACTGCTGCTTCCCTCCTCGGGATCCCTTCAGGAGACACCAGAACAGATGGCCACTCTTCCCTGGCCGGGTCAGCTATGCACTTTGTATCCCAGTGTTGAAGATGGCAGCCACTGCAGGGGCAATAAATAGCAGTCCAGTCTGGCTGAAAACTGTTTGCCCAAGAGAAACCTTCTCTCAGCCTGGCAGAGGGGTAACGGCATAAGTTTTACAATCAGTCAAGTTCATTTTCTAATCATGGTTTATCACTCATCTACTACCAGTTGGATCCTGAGCAGTTACTCAAGCCTAGTAAATCTTGTTATCTTAGTTTCCTCCCACTAGATTAAAGAGAGCTGAACTCCCTTTTAACGATACTGTAAGGCTTGCATGAGAAATCAAAGTGAAGCTTCTGGTACAATTTTGTTCACTTGGTAGGTCTTTAATATGTCTTCTTTATTTCATCCTCAATTCTTCTGGCAGCATCCTCTTCTTCTGGCAGCATCCAAGGAGCTCTCAAGACCATTCACTGTAGACTTCTTCTCTCTGAACCAGTACTCCTCAGCCGGTCCCCCACAAAACCAGCATCTCCTCTAGAAAAAAATTAAAAAGTGTTCTGTTTTTCTTTCTATAAACCTCAGTGACATTCACCGGAAAAGTTATTCTTTTGTGATAATTTCTTGTGATCCAAAGTAGCTTTCCAGTTAATTCTTTATTATGATTATTTGCCGTATTCTGCAAAGCAGACATTGGGAGAAAGCACTACAGATCTCTTATGTGCTATTTCTCTACATTACAGTATTTTGGTTTATAAGTTTTTCTCTTATTTGAAACCAAGGAAAGCTTTTCATCTGCAGTCCATTCTTTTATAAAGAGTTACAAATTTTAGAGTTAGTTTTGCTGTCAGTTTGCATTTATTTCACTTGAGTTCCCTAGTGGCTATGCCAAGAATACAATCAGTTGGGTGATTCAAAGAGAAATTCTTCTGGCAAACACCGATAAAACAGTAATGGTTATTAAAATCTCATATGATGAAGAATCAGTTCAAAGAATCAGAGGATAGAACATTTTCAAATATCATGGCATGCTCTACTAAATGTATCACATATATTGTCTAAATTCCACATGATCTCCAGCCAACAGATGAAAATATTGAGTATTTGAAAGATTTAATAAATTTTCCAAGGTCACGTGTCAGAGAAAGATTTAGACACTGCTGATTCTTAACCATGGCTCTTTTCACTAAGCAGTTAATTATTGTTTTATGTGAGAGGGAACTGACAACAAGGGCTCTTCAGTGATTTGAAGGAGGAGACATCTTGTATCCGGAACACCCAGGTTACTTTTCATTTTGACCTTATCACCCATTAAGATATTATGAGATGGGCCCCCTTCGTATTTTTCTTGAGGGTTTTCATTTAATATTGAGGAATGAAACACAAACATGGTTCCCTGCTTTTTTACTTTGTCTGTTTTTGTTTTCATGTTTTCTTTTTCATAATTCTTCATTTCTAGTTCTAATAAATGTATTATTTTTTTCATCACATAGGGTCTTTTAAATCATCTAATTCCTTAAAGGATAGGTATGGAATGAATGAATGGAAGTATAAATAGCTCTGTAGAGAAGTGAAAAATGCATGATCATATGAAATAGTTTAGGGCTATACAAAGTGTGATGCTTTGAATATAAATGATACTTCTTATCCTCTTTGCCCTGTATTTCGCTCCATTTTATATGTTAAAACAGCATAGTCCACTGCATGTCCCCAAGTATAGCCAGGCTGAAGCCCATGAGAAGTAACCAGGAACATTCCAGGAATTTTAACAATTGCAAAAACCACCTTGATTTGCCCTGTCCTTTTCACACACCTCTTGGTTGGATCCAGGTTCTGATTTGGGGCTCTTTTCTCTGGTTTTTGACTCCCCCTCCAGTGCTTGGACTTTATGGTTGAGTACATCTGACTCTGGGCTTGCATCTTCCCCGCTTTCGTAGGCCCTGCCTGAAATTCACCTCTAGAGTCTTCTGCTCCTTGCTCTTTCAGGATCCACTCCTCTCCTGGCCTAGCCTCCAGGTCTCAAAATCATGCACTCTGCTTAATGCAAAACTGTTCAACCAAAACTGTTCTTCCCCAGCCATCAGATACATTTTCCCAAGGCACTGATCAATTTATCCGTGTCTCCCCTGCCATCACATGATCTCCCCAGTGAGGTAAACATTAACACAATGCAAAAGACAGTTTTTTTAAACCTAGAAGTCGAGTAAAGAATGTTGCTATAAAGTAAAATAAAAGTCTTTACATGAGCGGCATATATTTTCCTTTCTTATTCCCTTATCATGTAACATAAGATGTACTGACTTTATAGCATAGTATTTCAGGATTGTGAATTGGCATAAAAGTACTTAAGTTACTGGATATCAAGGAGAAGAGTTACCATCCCTCAAGGACTTCCCTTCTCTTCTGGGGAAGGGGGGAATAATTGTATCAGGTTTGGCAGAATTATGATCTTATTTCTGTCTTTATTTAGAGATTAAGTATGGTTAAGGAGATGTGAATGGGTGCCAAGCTGACAAGAGGTGGACTTGTGATGGCTAATTTTACATGTCAGTTTGACTGGGCCATGAGGCATTCAGACATTTGATTAAACATTATTCTGGATATGTCTGTGAGGGTGTTTCTGCATGAAATTAACATCTGAATTGTAGACTGAGTAAAACAAAGTGCTCTCCCATAGGTGAACCTCATCCCATCTGTTGCGTGTCTGAACAGAATAAAAGGCTGAGTAAGGGAAAATGTGCTTTCTCTGCCTGTCTTTGAGCTGGGACATAACTCTTCGCCTGCCTTTGGACACAGGTTCAGACTCAAACTGGAACTTACACCTTTCACACTCATGGTTCTTGGACTTGAGCTCGGACTTGGACTGGAACTATACCATCAGCTCCACCGAGGCGCCAGCAGATCTTGGGACTTCTCAGCTTGCACAGTCTTGTGAGCCAATTCTCCTCTTGAGCCAATAATATACTACTCATTCTAGTTTTGTTTCTCTGGAGAACTCTTTTAATATACCTGTTCAACACTTAATCACTACTTGTCATTAAATAGTTATTTATGAGATCATTTATGGTCCCACGACATATCCCGTGTGTGTGTTCATTTGCTCAGTCATGTCCAACGCAGCCCGCCAGGCTCCTCTGTCCATGGGATTTCCCAGGCAAGAATACTGGAGTGGGTTACCATTTCCTCCTCCAGGGAATCTCCCCATCCCCGAGACAGAACCCACATTTCTTGCACTGCAGGCGGATTCCTTACTGCTGAGCCACCAGGGAATCCCACACATCCCCTGACTCTATTACAATATTAAAAACTATTGTTATTATTATAATTACAATGTAAATTACAAAACTATCCACCTCAGCAACAGTAATGACATCCAATCCTTGTTTTATACTTTAAAAATGCTAGGTCCAGGTTTTAGTACTTTATATGCATTAATTCATGCAATCTCTATAATAAGCCTGTGAGTTAGATATTATTATGATCCCAATTTGTTAATAAGAAAACTGAGACACAGAGAGATTAATTAATACACTGAAATACATCCACAGCCAGGACTAGAAACCTAGCAAGTTGGACCTAGCTCTCCATCATGCAAAATGTATCTGATATTATTTTGCTTTGGAATCCCATAATGAAGGGCAGTGGTTTTCTTCACACTGTATTCTCTACACCTAAATACATGAGAGAAGCAGCTTGAAAGTATAATAATAAGCAAGGAAGTTGTATCTTGGAGCTAGGTCCACTGGATATGAATCCCAGTCCTAACTTGATCACTTTTGACTGTGTGATTGGAGGCAAACCTTTCTGTGCCTCAGGTTTTTCACCAGCATTATTGTTAAGATCAAATAAATCAGTATTTGTAAAGTGCTTAGAATAGTATCTGGCATTTACTTTGGCAAGTACTCAGTAAATGCTAGCTTTTCTAATGATGCTAGTTTTACTCATTAATTTATTCCCATCGCCCATAAAAAGGCATATAACAAGAGATTCAACAAATATCTGATAAATTAAAGAATGCATTTGTTGTAGTCCATGTTGCATTCTTTTATCTGACAACTGGGCTGGCTGCTTATTTGCCTTCCCTTCACCCCTTCATCACCTGTAATGTATGAAGCACTGCGCTAGAGACTAGGGTGATGAAGCTGAGTAAGACGTGATGAAGATGAGTAAGACGTTGTTCCTGTGGCATTTGGAGCTATGCACACAGACTGACATAAGACACAGAATGTGGCATCATGAGTAGAAGAACATTTTAATATGAACATTAAGTCAGAACAGATGATGGAACATCTAACTTGGGCCTAGCGGGGAGGAGAAGGACCACAACCACCAGCAATGTAGGTGACCTGCTGTGAGCTACCTGTAGTAACAAAGGGAAACAGACTGTTCTCATAACCATTTCCCCAAATATCAAGATAATGCTGCTGAGAACACTGGTTTGTTAGGAGGAGCAAACTCAGGTGTGACCTTACCTACAAAAAGATGAAATAGCTACCCATTTCTTATTACCAAACAGGGGCCAGAAAGGGTCTCCTGGCCCCTGCAACTCTTCTTATACTACTGAAACCAAACAGGTTCTAGGCCTAAAGGAAAGAAAGAGGGCATGTCGGTGAGGAAGGTATTTTGCTTGCTAGCATCTAAATGCCCAATGAAGACTGCCTTCCAGATGGGCGTGACTTTTCTCAGGTAACAGGAAGTCTGGCAATAGGCAAGTAAGGGCCAGGAACTGAGGTTTAAGGTGCTGGCTTCAGCTTTTATATTCATCACCCCATAGTTGCAAGATAGAAGCTCTCGCCTCCAGATTTCTCTTTCCTATTCAAGACCTGAAGCAGGAAGTAAGATGCCAGCCTTTTAGGAAGAATGCACAGCCTTTCCAGAACCCCCCTAGCAGATCTCTGCTTGCATTTCATCGTCACATGGGCAATGCCAGCTGGACTCGGGCCTGGAAAAGTCAGAGACAAGTCTATCACAATTCACTTAGACAAAGGGTCATCCAACAGGCCAGATAGTAAATATTTTAGGCTTTGCAGGGCATACGGTCTGTGTAATCACTCCACCCTGCCATTCTTGCCTCCATAGACTAGAAACACCCGAATGCTGCTGCATTCTAACAGCAAGCACTGTATTTATGGACTCGGGAACTTGACATAACTCTCATATATTATGAAATATTCTTCTTTGGGTTTTTTTCAAACATACAAAACAATCTGAGGTCACAGCTGTATAAAAAAATATGGCAGACCTGATTTGGCCCGGGAGACCATATTTTGCTGACCTCTGACTCAAATCACGGACAATCCATCTACTGGATTGGGCCAAAAATCTATGACAAAGTTGGTGTTCTGATAGTTGATTCAGAGGGAGAAATGACTTCTGGAAAGGTAACTAACAACGCAGCAATAAAGGGCAGGTTTAATTTTCCATATGAAATAGGATATATAGAAAGCATTTAGCATATGATGACATATTTTAATTCCTTTCATTTTCCTCCATTTTCATTTAAAATTCTTCTTCATAAAGGCCTTTTCTCTGCTCCATAAAAAGCTGGTTCCCCTGATTTTGATTTTTAAATAATATTAGGAAAGTTTTTTGGGGGCAGTATCTATCTTTCAGTCAACATGGGGCTAATTATTTCCTGTTGCCACATTTTAAGGGAAAGCTAAAGAGTCCTAAAATTATGAATTAGCAACTCTAAGTTCCATAAATGTTTCACAGTTTTCTTCCTGGCTTCCAATGGTGAGGGAAATGCAAATGAAAACTTAACATAGAAAAAGATACCCTGGGTTCTGCTTTGGCCCAATCTCATTCATTATACATTTTTCACTTACAAGAGAGGGAACTTAAAAAAAAAAAAAAAGATTTGTAGCAAGCAGAAAATAGGCTCCCTCTTTATATATTTAATTACAAAGGCAATTTCCTTTATAGCCTACTTACAGGAATACCTCTTAACATGTTGCCAACAGTATCACAACTTGTTTATTCAAAGGTTATGCGTGAAGGAAAGCTTTTTGATATTAATCAAGTAATTTGCTAGCATTGCTGGGAAAAGGAAAATGTTAACTTTATCCTGAAAAATGAAACAGCTCATTAATCAAGTTCACTCTATTGAAGACAATTACGGAGAGACAGAGGGCAAACAGGCCCTTCAGATAAGAAATTCCTAAACTGATGATACTTTTAATAGGATTTGACAGAGACTTCTGCATAGAAACTAACGAAGTAAATAAACTTTAATCACCTTACAAATCTAATATATCAGGTAGTTATGAATTCAAAAGTTACCATTTGTTATTAATTGAAAAAAATCCTAATGAATGAACCAAATTCAAGAGCAAAATTCTTGCACATGAATGATTTAGTTGGTGTTCATTTATTATCTCCGCTTAAAGTTAAGAGGTGAAACAGAATATGCCTGTTCTTAAAACATCTGTCTCATTTTTTGGTTCCCTCAGCAGCACACCCTTGTAGGTTTGAGACTGGGTCTCCATCCATCAATATTAAATTCTGTAGTAGGAGGCTTTTAAAACTATTTGTATAAATGTAGCTGAATGGATAAGGTTGCAACATAAATAATATGAAAAATAACTCTGTTCTGAGGCAATATGGTACATTAGGAGGAGGTCTTTTTTCCTAGCATGATGAATTGCAAATATCTATTAGTCAAAAGCCAACAAAGAGTTAAGTTTTATAAGTCAGGCATATCTGAATAGTTAATAACATTAAAGCTATTGAGAGAAAAGAGAAGTTTCCATAATATTGCCAATTATTCCCCCAATTCATTTGCAAACTTTATTGTTACTAAAATTAAACATTTACTAAATTGTATGATGTTAGCCATTACAGAAATGCAAATTAATACCACAGCGAAATACCACTTCCCATTCACTAGGATTGTTACAATAATAATTTTAAAAGGAGGCTTCCCTGGTGGCTCAGGGGCAAAGAACCTGCCAGCCAGTGCAGAAGACACAGATCTGGTTCCTGATCTGTGAAGATCCCACGTGCCACAGAGCAACTAAGCCTGCACACCACAACTATTGAGCCTGTGCTCCAGACCCCGGGTGAGGCAGCTACCAAAGCTCCTGCACCCTGGAGCCCACGCTCCCTAACAAAAGAAGCCGCCACAGTGAGAAGCTCAGGCGCCCCAGCTAGAGAGTAGCCCCTGCTCGTCGCAACTAGAGAAAGCCAGCACAAAAACGAAGACCTAGCACAGCCAAAAATAAATAACTAAAAATATTTTTTAAAAGAAAATATTAAGTGTTGGTGAGGATATGGAGATGTTAGCACTCTCATATACTGGGGGTGGGAATGTAAAATGGGGCAGGCACTGTGGAACACAGTTTGGTAGTTGCTCAAAAAACTAAAATAGGAAAATTCTATGACCCCACAATTCTACTCCTATGTACCTATTCAAAAGAACTGAAAACAGGTGTTCACATAAGAGCCTGCAAATAAATGTTCACAGCAGCACTATTCATAATACTCCAAAAGTAGAAATAACTCATTTTTTTTAATGGTGTGACATAATTTCTAAACTAAAGAAATTATCAAATGTTTAAAAAAATTCTAGGTAAATCATCATCTTTGAACAGTTTGGGGTACACTTTTATAAGATCATGTAGTAGAGAAAAAAATATTGACAGTAGTTGTGAGAGTCATCTGGGAAGGGAAGAATCGCCTTTGATTAGAGCAGGAATCTTGAACTCAAATGCCTCTAGAGGCCAAGCATAAGCAAGGGTGCTGGGGACCATGACACACAGCAGAAAAGTCCTATCTGAAGGGAACAGCAGCTGCCCATGGAGATATGACCCCAGTTGCTAGATATTTTGTATTTCAAGGAAAGCCAGAAACCCAAGTTTTTGTTTTGTTTTTAACTCTGGATTCCTAAATATTTGTTCACATTAAAAAAAAAAATGTGCAGAGGCTAAATTCAGCTTATAGGCTGCCAGTTTTCAAACTCTGTTTTAGGGAAAACACCTGGGCAATCAGCTTTCCTTCCAGTAGAATAGGTCTGGAGGCCTTTGTCTAAGCAGATGGCAGGAGTTCTGAGATTGGAGTGAGCACAGCAAAGAGGACTGCCTGAAAGGCGGCTGAAACCTATGGAGAGGAGCGACCAGTGAGAAACTCCACTCGCCAGGGGCGGCTTGGAGAAATGCAGAAAACCAGGATGTTCAATATTCAATTTTGAGGTTTTGATTAAATCCACTCCATCACTGAAATCTTTTAAACTGCCAACATACACAAATGCAAATGGTTTTAGGGGAAACCAGAAAAGAAAGTGCTCTGAATGGCAGAGCGGTAAAAACAAAAGGCCAGCAGAGAACAGTAGAAGCTGAGGCTGACAGCCTTGGGATTTAAGAGGATGGTATTAACGAGAACTAGGGAACAGCACTGAACTCCCCATAGAAGATGGGGAGGCCAGTCATCAGGCTGAGCTCAGCTGCCACCTGAACTGCAGGAGAAAGCTTCAGTTGGTACACTTTAATCAGAAGCAATCCATGCCAAAGCCCCACTACTGACAAGCAAAGAAAGATAATAAAGTGGTTGTGACCCAAGTATTTGTACAGCTGAGTGATCCTCTCCTTTTCCTCCTACTTTCTGATCATGTATGGATATAGTTGGAATTAGTCTTCAGTTCTGAATGAAATTCTTTCAGGCAGAAACACTCCTCAATCACATCTGATCCTCAAAGACTAAGGGGATCAGAAAGGGAAGCAGGACTCCTCTGGTGTATTGATTGTGTCTATATCCATCAATGTATGCCCAGGATTTAAAGTCATCAGATTAGGAAAGAGAAAGATCTGCTTTTCTACTGAACATGATCTTGAATAAGTCGTATGGCCATTGTAAGATTCTGAATCCTCATCTGGAGTTTGGATTTGAGGATACTTATGATTCTCTTGTCTACTTTGCCAAATTGTTTTTAAGAAATAAGTATAAAAATAAAATGAAGGCTTTTGAAAACTGCAAAACATTTTGCATGCAAAACAGACAATGACAATAGGAACACAATCTTGAGAGTGAAAAAATGAAATAATGTACTCTCTTTATTCAGATTTATATCTATGGGAAGGACCCCATTGCCCTGCAATTTCAAGGAGCAAGTTGAATGCCACCTATCTGATATAAAGTCACTGAGGGAGTTAAAGCCAATGGAGAGAGGCGACCCAAGTGGGGCGTTTGGGTGGTCACCTCATTTACAGCACTGCTCAGGATTACTGTCTGTGTTGCTTCCAGTTTTAGAGAATTTGTATTGCTTAGAGAATTGCATTGCTTAATAATCTGGCTAATGTCTCCAAAATGAAATATGTTTAAAACTAAGACTTTTAAGGGTCAATTTTGCAATTTCTCTTATCCTAGAAATGCAGAGCTACAAATCTTCATTTGTCAGGTCTTCTCATTATCTAAGTGGTATTTCTTTTTCAGAATGACAGGAAAGTACCCTAGATAAAGGAGTGATTCAGCTTGGCTGTTGACAGGCACAGAGAAGAGTGTGAAGAAATGTGCCAAGGTGTTTATAACAATATCTTAAGAAATGCCTGCTCCTATCTCCTTTTGACCCTTGATTGTCTGGATTTAAAAAAAATTTATCTTTGGACAAAAGCTTTGATCTCACTTTACTTCCTCTGGGAATCAAAATATCTCAAAGTATCTCTCATTCCTGATAATGACTTCCTCTCCCGGAGAATCAAATGAACAGACACTTATGTTTTGACTCATGTTTACCTGTAGACTTTCCAGTCACATAGTGAGTTAGAGAGAGAGAGAGAGAGAAAGAGAGAGAGAGAGAGAGAGTGTGTGTGTGTGTGTGTGTATAATGTGTGCAAGCACATGCATGTGTATTATAGAGCGGAGATGGACAAGGTTGGTTAAAGGGAATCACACAGATTAGTCAACATTCATAAGACTTGTAGCAAATCTATTTCCTGTTGCTATACTGTTGTAGAAAAATGGCATGCAATTCATATGTTATTCTCAAGTGGCACAGTGCTGAAGAATCTTCCTGTCAATGCAGGAGACACAGGTTCAATCCCTGAGTAGGGAAGATCCCCTGAAGTAGAAAATGGAAACTCACTCCAGTATTCTTGCTGGGAAAATTCCATGGACAGAAGAGCCTTGTGGGCTACAGTCCCTGCAGTCTCAAAACAGTTGAATACAATTGAGCAACTGTACATGCAAGCAAATTCATATTTTACAATTATTCTCTGGTCTATAAAAGGCTTTCATCTAGATTACATAGCTCATCTAGCCAGTATACTCCAAAAGATTTACACAGAACAGCTTCAAGTAAAATAAAAGATAAAAAGCTAGCCAATTTCAACATGAAGGTTCATATACAATTTGGTTATATCTACTGAAATCTTGCACATTGTGCTTGTTGAAATCACTAATGAGCTTTGGATCACTGATTCATCATGGCTAGATCAGAAGAAATAGCTGAGCAGTC
>SJYW01053587.1:0-38746 GCA_006410735.1 Raphicerus campestris | reverse complement strand
CCAAAGAAAGGCAATGCCAAAGAATGTTCAAACTACTGTACAATTGCTTTCATCTCCCACACTAGCAAAGTAATGCTCTAAATTCTCCAAGCCAGGCTTCAACAGTACATGAACTGTGAACTCCCAACATTCAAGTTGGAATTAGAAAAGGCAGAGGAACGAGAGATCAAATTGGCAACATCCACTGGATCATCAAAAAAGCCAGAAAGTTCCAGAAAAACATCTATTTCTGTTTTATTGACTATGCCAAAGCCTTTGACTATGTGGATCACAATAAACTGGAAAATTCTTCAAGAGATGGGAATACCAGACCACCTGACCCACCTCTTGAGAAATTTGTATGCAGGTTAGGAAGCAACAGTTAGAACTGGGCATGAGACAACAGACTGTTTCCAAATCAGGAAAGGAGTACATCAAGGCTGTATATTGCCACCCTGTTTAATTTATATGCAGAGTACATCATGAGAAATGCTGGGCTGGAAGAAGCACAAGCTGGAATCAAGATTGCCGGGAGAAATATCAATAACCTCAGATATGCAGATGACACCACCCTTATGGCAGAAAGTGAAGAAGAATTAAAGAGCCTCTTAATGAAAGTGAAGGAGCAGAGTGAAAAAGCTGGCTTAAAACTCAACATTCAGAAAATGAAGATCATGGCATCTGGTCTCATCAGTTCATGGCAAATAGATGGGGAAGCAATGGAAACAGGGTCAGACTTTATTTTGAGGGGCTCCAAAATCACTGCAGATGATGACACAGCCATGAAATTAAGACGTTTGCTCCTTGGAAGGAAAGTTATGACCAACCTAGACAGCATATTAAAAAGCAGAGACATTACATTGTCAACAAATGTCCATCTAGTCAAAGCTATGGTTTTTCCAGTAGTCATGTATGAATGTGAGAGTTGGACTATAAAGATAGCTGAATACTGAAGAATTGATGCTTTTGAACGATGGTGTTCAAGAAGACTCTTGAGAGTCCTGTGGACTGCAAGGAGATCCAAGCAGTCCATCCTTAAGGAGATCAGTTCTGAATGTTTATTGAAATGACTGATGTTGAAGCTGAAACTCCAATACTTCGGCCACCTGATGTGAAGACCTGAAAAGACCCTGATACTGGGAAAGATTGACGGTGGGAGGAGAAGGGGATGATAGAGGATGAGATGGTTGGATGGCATCACTGACTCAAAGGTCATGAGTCTGAGTAAACTCCAGGAGTTGGTGATGGACAGGGAGTCCTGATGTGCTACAGTCCATGGGGTCACAAAGAGTCAGACACGACTGAGCTACTGAACTGAATTGAGAAGTAGTAGCAGGCTGACTAGTCTTCAGCATCACTCACAGAGAAAAATTTTGGAATGAATACAAGTCCAAACAAAAATTAGTGCTATAAAGAGAAGTGACAAAAACCAGATAATATTCCTTGACCCACTTTACAGAAAGAGTGACACTTTGCCAGTACAGGCACATTTTAAAACTAACATTAACAGGGTAATTAGGAAAATAGATCTGATGGGCTATGATGAAACCTAATATTGATGTACTCTTCCATATCATATAATGCAAAATTATTCCATTGGTGTTTATAGTAGAATACAACAGAGAAACACCTAAATCTTTGGTGATATAGGACCGATTTCTAAAAAGATACTTTAAAACATTATAGTTTCATTGAAAGCTCCCAATAGCCATCATCATAAAGTACAGGCAAAGGCACATTTACAGGATAATAGTCTATTGCAAAGGAAACATAAAATATATAGATGTGAAGTATAATTACATATTTAAAATAACACAAAAAGATTAAAAATGAAAGCCTATTGAGATTATTNATCCTAAAGGAGATCAGTCCTGGGTGTTCTTTGGAAGGAATGATGCTAAAGTTGTAACTCCAGTACTTTGGCCACCTCACGCGAAGAGTTTACTCATTGGAAAAGACTTTGATGCTGGGTGGGATTGGGGGCAGGAGGAGAAGGGGATGACCGAGGATGAGATGGCTGGATGGCATCACCGACTCGATGGACCTAAGTGTGAGTGAACTCCGGGAATTAGTGATGGACATGGAGGCCTGGTGTGGTGCGATTCATTGGGTTGCAAAGAGTCAGACACGACTGAATGACTGAACTGAACTGATACAACAGCTATAGAAATGTCATATATTAAGAGGTCTTAGGATATGAAATCATTGCACAATTGGTTCTATATTAAGATAAAAGTAGTTTTAACCTGGATTGAGTAACTACGCTCTGAAACCAGTGAAGCCCATGTCTTTCTTTTCTGACATTGTTTTTCTAGGCTGGCATACTGTGTCAAGAAGAAGAACATAAAATAGACCATAAATGAAAATTGCATTTATCATTTGCTCATCATCAACTTGCTATTTTTGAAAATCACTTNCTTTCTTTTCTGACATTGTTTTTCTAGGCTGGCATACTGTGTCAAGAAGAAGAACATAAAATAGACCATAAATGAAAATTGCATTTATCATTTGCTCATCATCAACTTGCTATTTTTGAAAATCACTTTCTAAAAAGTTGAGATTTGGGGATCAAGTGACTTTTTATTTGATGTTGTCATCCTGCTGCTGCTGTTGCTAAGTCGCTTCAGTCGTGTTCGACTCTGTGCGACCCCATAGACAGCAGCCCACCAGGCTCCTCCGTCCCTGGGATTCTCCAGACAAGAATACTGAAGTGGGTTGCCATTCCCTTCTCCAACGCATGAACGTGAAAAGTGAAAGTGAAGTCACTCAGTCATGTCCAACCCCTAGAAACATCATGGACTGCAGCCTACCAGGCTCCTCCGTCCATGGGATTTGCCAGGCAAGAGTACTAGAGTGGGTTGCCAGTGATCACAGCTTTGCCAGAGTACACATTTCCAGTACTAAGAAAGAAAAGGCACCTAAAGCTTGGTTATTCTCTTACATGGGAAAAACTGGGTTTCCATGGATAATTCAAGAACTGTAAAGGACTTCCTTAGAGGTCCAGTGGCTAAGTCTCTGTGCTCCCAATGCAGGGGGGCCAGGTTCAATCCCTGGTCAGGGAACTATTGCCCACATGCTGCAACTAAGAGTTTGCATGCCACAAATAAAGAGTCCGCATGCTATAAATAGAGAGTCCACATGTCACAACTAGAAGAGTCCGTATGCCACAACTAGAGACTCCAGAGGCCACAACTAGGGAGTCCACAGCCACAACTAGAGTCCACATGCCCCAGCTAGAGTCCCCAGGTCCCAACTAGAGTCCACATGCCACAACTAGAGTCCACATGCTGCAACTGAAGATCCCGCATGCTGCAATGAAGCTTGAAGAGCCTACGTGCCATGATTAAGGCCTGGCACAGCCAAATAAATAAAAGATACTTATTTTAAAAGAATTATAATCATTTCATTTCTATGTATTTTTCACTTAAATATTGTTTTCAATACCATAGAATTTGCTCCCAACTATTTAAGGCTCAACTTAGCTTAATGAAGGAATATTGCTAGAAAATGTGTCTTTAGCATTGGAACTGCCACATGCTGCAAGCGGAGAAGAAAATGAAATGACAATGCAATTAGACTAACTCTGCTATATTTAGTTTAGCAGTAGAGAAATGTGTGCATGTACTGGGGCTTTAACTTTCTTGTTATGTGATTTTGGATGGTTTTCCTACAGGATGCAACCAGAGAGGACTCTAAATTGGGTTTCATTCCCTCTGCCACTTCACCACAAACTGACCTTTTGTTATTGTTATTCCATAGAAATTTGAGATATATTTCTCTTTGGAGTGCTGCTGAAATTTGAAGTTTCTTATCCACTTGAAATTTCTGTAAAGTTTTCTCCCAAGTTTTCTAAAACATTCCTCCAACTTCTTACAACTGCTCTCTGATATTATTGCGTTGGTTCATTGTTGGCTTCCAAAGAGTGCAGAGAAGAGCTTCTGTTTAGCAAGAAAGTTTCGGATCAAATGAGGAGGTTCCAAATTAGTGACACAACTTGCTTGAAGTTATTAAAAACAAACTAACCTAAAAGAATCTATGAAGTTAATATTCAAAATGGTGTTTGCAAAAAGTTTCCAGATTCCCAAATTTCTCCTAGGTCTGTTAAAATCCAAGAGAACGTAAGTGTTACACCTGTAGAAGATTTTTAAAAAGGCTTATAAACATATTTGTTATCAATGCTTTATTGTTGAAAACAAAATCAAAATTCTCTGGCACATAAAACAATTATTTCTACAAAAGGAAAGCCTACAAAACTTGATAATTTATACAAATAACAGTTTCTCAAAAAAATAAAATTTTAATTTAGTAAACTTGTCTTGTGCTCTATAGTTTTAGCACTGTCTGCAATAATCCACCATAAATCCCTGAGCGGAGACATTTTTTTGACCATGTTCTGTAGACCTCCCCCAACCCTCCCCCCAACTTGGTCAGTTACTAAGTCCAGCCCTGTAGTGAAAGGTGTCAGGGACATTTAGTTATTAATGATCCATGCATTTTATGACACAGGTCCAATGATTATGCTACTTGGGAACTGGGTCAACATGAAGTGCCTCTACTGTGCAATCAGTGAAACTATCAAGAACCAAGTGCGTGAAAGGAAGAACAATAACAATTTAAAGACACAAAATGTTAAGACGAGGAAGCCATCATACGTCAATAACTATTTAAATAAATAAAAATGTTAGACATTGAATTCACCTCTATATCCTTATATTAAATTCCTTTTTTTCTTTTCTTTGCAATTGCCAATGCACTAGAAGATGAAAAATATACCTCAACCCATGCTTTTGGTTTGACCACAGGTTTGTTTTTGTTAAACATTAAATATCATTCTGAAAACACAGTGATTTAGTTATAATTTAACTTTTGGCCCTTCAATGAAATGCTTACCAATACNGCAGATGACACCACCCTTATGGCAGAAAGTGAAGAGGAACTAAAAAAGCCTCTTGATGAAAGTAAAAGAGGAGAGTGAAAAAATTGGCTTAAAGCTCAACATTCAGAAAACGAAGATTACGGCATCTGGTCCCATCACTTCATGGCTCGTAGATGGGGAAACAGTGGAAACAGTGTCAGACTTTATTTTGGGGGGCACCAAAATCACTGCAGATGGTGATTGCAGCCATGAAATTAAAAGACGCTTACTCCTTGGAAGAAAAGTTATGATCAACCTAGATAGCATATTCAAAAGCAGAGACATTACTTTGCCAACAAAGCTCCAACCAGTCAAGGCTATGGTTTTTCCAGTGGTCATGTGTTGATGTGAGAGTTGGACTGTGAAGAAAGCTGAGCGCCAAAGAATTGTTGCTTTTGAACTGCAGTATTGGAGAAGACTCTTGAGAGTCCCTTGGACTGCAAGGAGATCCAAACGGTCCATCCTAAAGGAGATCAGTCCTGGGTGTTCTTTGGAAGGAATGATGCCAAAGTTGTAACTCCAGTACTTTGGCCACCTCACGCGAAGAGTTTACTCATTGGAAAAGACTTTGATGCTGGGTGGGATTGGGGGCAGGAGGAGAAGGGGATGACCGAGGATGAGATGGCTGGATGGCATCACCGACTCGATGGACCTAAGTGTGAGTGAACTCCGGGAATTAGTGATGGACATGGAGGCCTGGTGTGGTGCGATTCATTGGGTTGCAAAGAGTCAGACACGACTGAATGACTGAACTGAACTGATACAACAGCTATAGAAATGTCATATATTAAGAGGTCTTAGGATATGAAATCATTGCACAATTGGTTCTATATTAAGATAAAAGTAGTTTTAACCTGGATTGAGTAACTACGCTCTGAAACCAGTGAAGCCCATGTCTTTCTTTTCTGACATTGTTTTTCTAGGCTGGCATACTGTGTCAAGAAGAAGAACATAAAATAGACCATAAATGAAAATTGCATTTATCATTTGCTCATCATCAACTTGCTATTTTTGAAAATCACTTTCTAAAAAGTTGAGATTTGGGGATCAAGTGACTTTTTATTTGATGTTGTCATCCTGCTGCTGCTGTTGCTAAGTCGCTTCAGTCGTGTTCGACTCTGTGCGACCCCATAGACAGCAGCCCACCAGGCTCCTCCGTCCCTGGGATTCTCCAGACAAGAATACTGAAGTGGGTTGCCATTCCCTTCTCCAACGCATGAACGTGAAAAGTGAAAGTGAAGTCACTCAGTCATGTCCAACCCCTAGAAACATCATGGACTGCAGCCTACCAGGCTCCTCCGTCCATGGGATTTGCCAGGCAAGAGTACTAGAGTGGGTTGCCAGTGATCACAGCTTTGCCAGAGTACACATTTCCAGTACTAAGAAAGAAAAGGCACCTAAAGCTTGGTTATTCTCTTACATGGGAAAAACTGGGTTTCCATGGATAATTCAAGAACTGTAAAGGACTTCCTTAGAGGTCCAGTGGCTAAGTCTCTGTGCTCCCAATGCAGGGGGGGCAGGTTCAATCCCTGGTCAGGGAACTATTGCCCACATGCTGCAACTAAGAGTTTGCATGCCACAAATAAAGAGTCCGCATGCTATAAATAGAGAGACCACATGTCACAAATAGAAGAGTCCGTATGCCACAACTAGAGACTCCACAGGCCACAACTAGAGACTCCAAAGGCCACAACTAGAGTCCACATGCCCCAGCTAGAGTCCACAGGTCCCAACTAGAGTCCACATGCCACAACTAGAGAGTCCACATGCCATAATTAGAGTCCACATGCCACAACTAATGCAACTAAAGAGTTCATATACAACTAGAGTCCACATGCCACAACTCGAGTCCACATGCTGCAACTGAAGATCACGCATGCTGCAATAAAGCTTGAAGAGCCTATGTGCCATGATTAAGGCCTGGCACAGCCAAATAAATAAAAGATACTTATTTTAAAAGAATTATAATCATTTCATTTCTATGTATTTTTCACTTAAATATTGTTTTCAATACCATAGAATTTGCTCCCAACTATTTAAGGCTCAACTTAGCTTAATGAAGGAATATTGCTAGAAAATGTGTCTTTAGCATTGGAACTGCCACATGCTGCAAGCGGAGAAGAAAATGAAATGACAATGCAATTAGACTAACTCTGCTATATTTAGTTTAGCAGTAGAGAAATGTGTGCATGTACTGGGGCTTTAACTTTCTTGTTATGTGATTTTGGATGGTCTTCCTACAGGATGCAACCAGAGAGGACTCTAAATTGGGTTTCATTCCCTCTGCCACTTCACCACACACTGACCTTTTGTTATTGTTATTCCATAGAAATTTGAGATATATTTCTCTTTGGAGTGCTGCTGAAATTTGAAGTTTCTTATCCACTTGAAATTTCTGTAAAGTTTTCTCCCAAGTTTTCTAAAACATTCCTCCAACTTCTTACAACTGCTCTCTGATATTATTGCGTTGGTTCATTGTTGGCTTCCAAAGAGTGCAGAGAAGAGCTTCTGTTTAGCAAGAAAGTTTCGGATCAAATGAGGAGGTTCCAAATTAGTGACACAACTTGCTTGAAGTTATTAAAAACAAACTAACCTAAAAGAATCTATGAAGTTAATATTCAAAATGGTGTTTGCAAAAAGTTTCCAGATTCCCAAATTTCTCCTAGGTCTGTTAAAATCCAAGAGAACGTAAGTGTTACACCTGTAGAAGATTTTTAAAAAGGCTTATAAACATATTTGTTATCAATGCTTTATTGTTGAAAACAAAATCAAAATTCTCTGGCACATAAAACAATTATTTCTACAAAAGGAAAGCCTACAAAACTTGATAATTTATACAAATAACAGTTTCTCAAAAAAATAAAATTTTAATTTAGTAAACTTGTCTTGTGCTCTATAGTTTTAGCACTGTCTGCAATAATCCACCATAAATCCCTGAGCGGAGACATTTTTTTGACCATGTTCTGTAGACCTCCCCCAACCCTCCCCCCAACTTGGTCAGTTACTAAGTCCAGCCCTGTAGTGAAAGGTGTCAGGGACATTTAGTTATTAATGATCCATGCATTTTATGACACAGGTCCAATGATTATGCTACTTGGGAACTGGGTCAACATGAAGTGCCTCTACTGTGCAATCAGTGAAACTATCAAGAACCAAGTGCGTGAAAGGAAGAACAATAACAATTTAAAGACACAAAATGTTAAGACGAGGAAGCCATCATACGTCAATAACTATTTAAATAAATAAAAATGTTAGACATTGAATTCACCTCTATATCCTTATATTAAATTCCTTTTTTTCTTTTCTTTGCAATTGCCAATGCACTAGAAGATGAAAAATATACCTCAACCCATGCTTTTGGTTTGACCACAGGTTTGTTTTTGTTAAACATTAAATATCATTCTGAAAACACAGTGATTTAGTTATAATTTAACTTTTGGCCCTTCAATGAAATGCTTATCAATAAAATGTTACATATTTGGAGGGCCTTCTTTTAATGCCATTAACAAATCTCTCCCACTACATTATCTTTCTCACCAAAACACTAATGCCACAGAAGCACTACTTTAAACCCCACCATATTCAGATACGCAGCAAAACATATAAAATATGAAGAAACATATTATGATCTATTTGCACATGTAGCTCCCCTTAAATGGGGATGCTGACCATATACACATGGAGTATGAAAGGACAAGAAAAAAAGCTAACTTTAAGTTGCAAAGAACTGGTTTAATGAATCAAGTTTTATTATTTTGCTATGGCATAATAATAAATAAATAAATATGTAGAGTACTGTATAGCTACCTTCTCTAGGAAGAAGTGGAGAGTGGATTGCTGTTTTTACAAAGTTAATTTTTAGTAGCAAAGTTTGACTGCAAGTCAAAAAATGTTCAATAAATGTTTCTCTCTACTTCATTTATAGTCTTTTACTTGTGAAATGATCACTGAAGTGGTTACTAATAGGCAATGAAATAAAATGCCAAATTTGCTAGTGAAAAATAGTTTTCAACAGTGAAAAGCACTTGGCAGGAAACCTAGAAACACGTGGACTAATGCTATAGTCTACTGCAGCTTAAAATAAGTCATTTTTTATGTCTTTTGGGAAGAACAAGTATGATTAAAAAGAATGTCTCAAAAACTTATCAGCACTGCTGTTTGGGTACCTATTATAAAGTGATTAACATTTCATACCAATTCTTTCCAAAATATAAAATTGTCGGTAACATGGTCACGCAGACTTGATTTTTAACCCAGCAACATCTGGAAGGCACAAAGCATCTTCCCTTTTGGACTAGCTGCTGGTTAGGTATTGGAACTAGAACACTTTTTATACGTTCCTCTTGATTTACTTCCTTATATAAGCATGGGCATTAGCTAGGAATAGCCATTTTACAAGGCAATTTCAAAAGCCTAAGAATTAAAACAATGAATTCTCCTAGGCAGTTTTGGGAAAAGTTGCTGACGTCAAAGTAAAAAAATGCCTGCCGGGCACACATGGGCCTCTCCCCTCCCCTCTGAGGACATCAGTGAGAAACATGGTTTGCTTTCTCCTGCACATCCACTACAGAACATGAAAAGCAAAGGCTGCCCACATGACGGTGACATGTAAATCATAAAATGCTGTGTGCACCAGTCAGGAAACAAATATAGACTCTGACAGGTTCTGACACAGTATTAGAAAAAGAAAAGTTTTCTAGGTTTTGGAAACTGATAAGTAGGCTGTCCCAAAGAGGGAAGGCAGCAATGTTAAGACAAACGGCCAGCTCACCAGAATTCACACCACACTTGAATCACCGCCCATGAACTTGACCTTAATGGTTTACCATGGTTGAAAAGACACCCTTGACTTTCTCTCACAGTGTTTAAGGAACAGTATAAGTTCTAAATTATCTTTCATAAATGAACCACATTTGAAATTTATACCCCTTCCCCCTTTTAGAATGCCAAAAGATCCTGTTAAGTGCTTGGGTTTACAGTTTTATGGGTAACGATTATATCCTTCAGGAAGTTTCCAACATTCTCCCCTTTTTTGGTGTCGATGGCTGTGTTCATAGCAAAGTGGATACTCCCAGAAGCGGTGGTGGCCTCAGGGACCTCTGCTCCTGGTCTCCAAGTCCCAACTAGCTCTTGTCATAGCACTGCTGGGAAGCTCTGCTCCTTCATGAGTCCGGGTTTCACGTACGGAGGAGGGTGTGGTCCGGCCTTCCTGTGTCAGGTCTTGGAAGTCTTTAGGCCTTGCTTTTCCATGATGTTCCAGAGTTTTCGGAGATTGGACTGTGTGATGATGTCATCCGGCTTGAGCTGTAGTGCCCGCAGGTAGTTGGCCTCAGCCTTCTGGAGCCGGCCGTTGAGGTGCAGGATGGCTCCCAAGTTCATCAGAGCAGCCGGATACTGGAACCAGAAAGAGGAAGAAAAACGATTAACAGACCATGGTAAGCTTTCCTTCATGGAAGGCAAAAATCTTCATCCACTTATGCAAATGATTCCCTTATGTCTGGAGGCATTTTATGGAAGCAATTTAGCAATTTATACCAGTAGATAAGGATACCAGGAAGGGGAAAAAAAAAAAGCTTTCAAACAGCTGCTGTGTACTTCGTGCTTTAAAGAGAGTAGGCAGTTAGGGAAATAGTTGTTCCTTTAATGAGAAAGTATAGGTTACATATGAAGACCTAGTAACCTAGTCAGACTGTCCTTTCATGAGAAAAATGGTTAAAAGGGATATAATTTTAGATGGAAAGAATTGAACTTCTTTTCAACTCAATGCCAAGGGAAAAAAAAAGAACTAAGTGGGAAAAAGTGACAAATAGTGCCTTTACTGATGTTTTTAGGGTGAAAACCCTGAAAAAAATTCAAATGCAACCACTAAAATCCTTTCTAAATTTAACTCAAGTAGTTTAATGAGGTAAAGTTTTTACCTTTTAAACTTATAATGATCAATGTTTACAATAAATATAGCAACATAGTATGTAGCATGGCTTCCCAGGTGGCACTAGTGGTAAAGAACTCACCTGCTAATGCAGGAGACCTAAGAGACGTGGGTTTGATTCCTGGGTTGGGAAGATCTTCTGGAGGAGGCCATGGCAGGCCACTCCAGTATTCTTGCCTGGAGAATCCCCATGGAAAAGGAGTCTGGTGGGCTACAGTCCATAGGGTCGTGGGTCGTAAAGAACTAGACACGGCTGAAGTGACTTAGTAGTAGTACTAGTTTAATACAATGGTTCCCATACCCAGATTCTCAAACATTAGTTAACAATAAATAATAAGACCCTCTAAAAGGGGGAAAAAAAGACACTCTGCTTGCTTTCTGTGAGTTAGTGCTCTTCTGTTCTTGTCTTGTCCCTGGAACTTTCTAGCTAACAAAGTACAGTTAGTATCTTGGCAGTTACATAAATGCATACTTCAAACATCAGACAAAACTAAAATTGTTTATACTAAGATTATGTTTTCATTTTACAGCTGGTGTCAACTATTAATTGTCCTGGCAACTCTATGATGCAGCCTAAAATAATCACAATTATTTTTACAATTTAGTGTTTTCACAATGCAAGCATTTTTTTCAGCTGAATTCATATGACTCTCTCTACTCTTTACCGTAAATACAATTACTTCTAAATGAAAAACTATGCTGGGGGTGGGTTTGGTTGAATAGCTCAGAGTAAATCAACTGGGAAAAGATGATCAGATTTGGATTTGAAGAGATCTGGATTTGAATTCTTGCCTAACCACCGGCTGTGGCTGTGACCTTGCTAAGTTCCCCTAACATATCTGTGCCCCAATTCTTCCATTTATGAAACAATGAAATAACATCAGATTTTTGCACGTGGTTAGATAAAGTGAGAAAATAAACATAGTATAGTACATGCACATAATAAACACTCTACAAATGTCAAGTTCACCTTTTCTTTCCTCATTTTGCTTGAGGTCTAAAGCATGTATGTTTATGATTTTTATGTTGTTACACATACTTAATAGTTTTTACTTCAATGGGTGCCTAACATGTTTCTGGATATATACCAAAGTTCTTTTAAGCCAACTTCTGGGCAACTATTTTCCACCTTTTCTGTATCCTTTTTCCTTTCCAAAAGTAATGTTGCAAATATAAACTATTCCTGACCTTCAAAAACCTTTTGGTCAGGATGACTCCACACTTATCAAGAAAAATACAGATGGTCAACTTCTAATTTTAAACACCAAGCCAAATAAACACAGCTCTAAATTACATGTGCAGTGAATAGCTCCACATTGGGAAACTAAAATAACACCACCTACTCTGTCTTCCTAAAAGAACTTTATCACACTGCACATTATTATACTGAGTTTCTTGATGCTGCAACACATTTCTGAATTATGTTCACTCCCATAGCTTAGCACAACTGTCAATAAACAGCTAGTAAATTGATGGTGAAAAATGTTCACAGCCTGGCTTACTGGATATGCAAAGTAGATAAAATGTTTAGACTTCCGCCTATCCAGAGTGGGAAGAAAGGAAATGGGGAGGGAGAACTATGGTTGGAGGCCATTCCTAACTAACCAGAAATAGAAAAGGCGCAGTGATGGGGCTGAGAGAAACCAGATGGCTCTGTAGGATGGTGGTTATTTCTTGAACCACTTTATTATCAGAGTCTGTACCTAACTATAATTGCAACTCAAGGGGATTATTAAAAACACTCAGAGGTTACAGAGTCACACTGCCTAGGTTCCAATGCCATTTATGCCCCTGACGCTGAGTGAGCATGGAGACTTCAGTTTCTTCTGGAAATTGGATAACAGAACCTGCTTTTCATAGGCCTGTTGATATTATTTGATCATGTAAAAGTGTCAATTCCTCTTTTCTGTCTACTCATCATCTCAAATACACAAAACAGAATCTGTCAATGTGCCTGAACGACCACGGAGTCCAAACGCTGAGGATTTGTGAACTGGCTCTGCCTATACTAGGTTTGAAGCCTTTCTTAGGTTAAACCTGGAAAAGCCCTGGAAACACAGCTGGTGAAGTACATACTAGGTCACATAAACAGGCTCTATTATTGCTACTAAATTGTGGCCTTGGGTCCTTCTCTTAGACTACTTTGAAGTAACCTTTCTGCTATCACGTGATGAAAAAAAATTAATATTTTCTAAGAAAACACAACTAGGAAGTTAAATCTGTTATCAAAATAAGTTTTGAATGTTAATTTATAATGATGTTTTGAAATAATTGAAATTTTGCATTATCCATGCTAATACTCATTAAGCAAAAGTAATAAAAAATTGACATTATGAAGTTAATGCAGGATAATCAATCTCTTGAAAGCTCACTTATACTCATTGTGTTTTCTAAAGAATAAAAATCCTAATAAACTAAAAACGTGCATACTTAAGAATATCAATGAATATTGTTAAGCAGTTATATATTTCTATGTTCAGATGATACATTTTGGTTTAAATTTGTCTACTTTAAGACAGTTTTCAAAAGTTCTCAAAAAATTTTAAAATTCTATGGTCATATATAATGCTTAAAGCATCACTACAGCTTCTTACTTGAGTAAATAGAAACTGATGAAATTTACATACTGGTGTGCTCACATGTGACGTGAGCATCACTGCTTTAGGTAACTACTTTAATAGTCAACCATTATTTTGATAAACAAGTTCATGGTTTTTTTTTTTTTTTAATTTTATGAATAAAAGTACATATAGACTTTCTTCTTACACAGTTGTTTTCTCTCTTCAAAGACAAGGGCTTTATCTTTTAGGCCTGTTATATGTCCCTTTCACAGCACTGACTAGGGTAGCTTAGTGAATGTGCACTGGACTGAATGCTTTCAGGTCTTCCAGCCTTGCTACAAAAAGCACCACCATTACCTGAGAGCTTGACAGAAACTCAGGATTTCAGGTGGCACATACTGAATCAGAACCTAAATTTCAACAAGATCTCCCTGATGCTTTGTATGCTTATTAAAACTGGAGAAGTACGGTTCTAGAGATCANACACTAATAATGAGAAAATAGAGAAATTAAGGAAATAATTCCATTTACCATTGCAATGAAAAGAATAAAATACTTAGGAATATATCTACCTAAAGAAACTAAAGACCTATATATTGAAAACTATAAAACACTGATGAAAGAAATCAAAGAGGACACTAATAGATGGAGAAATATACCGTTTTCATGGATCGGAAGAGTCAGTATAGTGCAAATGAGTATACTACCCAAAACAATCTATAGATTCAATGCAATCCCTATCAAGCTATCAGAGGTATTTTTCACAGAGCTAGAACAAATAATTTCACAATCTGTATGGAAATACAAAAATCCTCGAATAGCCAAAGCAATCTTGAGAAAGAAGAATGGAACTGGAGGAATCAACTTGCCTGACTTCAGGCTCTACTACAAACCACAGTCATCAAGACAGTAGGGTACTGGCACAAAGACAGAAATAGAGATCAATGGAACAAAATAAAAAGCCCAGAGATAAATCCATGCACCTATGGACACCTTATCTTTGACAAAGGAGGCAAGAATATACAATGGAGAAAAGATAATCTCTTTAACAAGTGGTGCTGGGAAAACTGGTCAACCACTCATAAAAGAATGAAACCAGAACACTTTCTAACATCATACACAAAAACAAACTCAAAATGGATTAAAGATCTAAACATAAGGCCAGAAACTAAAATTCTTAGAGGAGAACATAGGGAAAACACTCTGACATAAATCACAGCAGGATCCTCTATGACCCACCTCCCAGAATACTGGAAATAAAAGCAAAAATAAACAAATGGGACCTAATTCAAATTAAAAGCTTCTGCACAACAAAAGAAACTATAAGCAAGGTGAAAGACAGCCTTTGGAATGGGAGAAAATAATAGCAAATGAAGCATCTGACAAACAACTAATCTCAAAAATATACAAGCATAATAAAAAAGAATATAAGAAGAATGTGTATATATATGAATAACTGAATCACTTTGCTGTATAGCAGGGGTATATATAGCACTGTAAGTCAGCTATACTTCAATTAAAAAAAAAACTCTCATCTTAAAAAAAAAAGAGGCTGTCATCATTATTCTTGTGAATATCTCTATCGAACTTATGGGAGAGTTTCTAAGAGTGGAATTGCTGGACATGGGGGATCTTCAATTTTGCCTGATGTCACCAATTACTCTTCTCTGTGGTTGTAGCAAAATGCTTTAGCATCAAGAGCCTTTATTTCATATCCTTAATAACACTTGGTACTGTCTGGTTTTTAAGTTTTGCAAATTGAGAGTTGTAAAACAGTATCTTATCCTGTGCTTAACTTTTCCCCTGATTACTAGAGAGGTTAATACTATTTTTAGAAGTTTATTAGCTTTTTACCTTTCCTCTTCAGCGATCTACCCGTTCTTTAATATTTGGACAGAGTAAGTTCTGGTAAGATTTTCAATTACATGGTGATGTGTGAAAGGGAATTACTCAGAGCTCCCATCACCTCAAAACAGCTGGTAAATAAGACTATCTTGCTTGGTGTTTTCTTGGTCAGTCTCTTTCTCAAGACTGACAACCAGATAAGCACTCTTTCTAAGGTGGAGAATCTATTATACACAAAACAGAAAATTCTTGATATAGGTGCACTTTCAATATGGTGAGAGGATAACAATGGAAATCTGGGCAGCAAGAGGTACAGCCAGCAAAGTGTGCCACAGTAACCAGGGGTATCATGGACCACTGTATGTGGGAGAAGGATGGCAGGCGCCTAGCTGGTGCTTCCAGAACTCACAACAGACTTTTCTTTATGGCCTACTTCTCTATTCAGATTCCTTGCTTTCTGGCTTCTTCTTAGTTCCTTTTCTCAGCTGCAACAAGACAACTTAAGATGAACATGTTTCATCTTCTTCCTCTCTTTACCACCCTCCATTTCTACTGGCCCTACCTGGGTTAACATCTTATACCATTCCTAAATGCTATCAGTCCCCTAATCTCCCCAACTTCAGCTTCTTCCTTATTCCAATACTTTTGACTGGACCATTGGTCTTTCTTAAATACAATGGGACTTTAGAGGATCAACCTGTGCTGACAGAAACGAATTTACCCTTCATATCAGTATTAAGAAACCCTTCACAACTTGGCACCTGACAGAAGCCCTCCGTCCACATTCTGCATGAGACATGTGGAAATTCTCTTTCTGCCAGGTGCTATTTGGACCATCCATTTCTCATCAAACTCCTCTGCTGACAAAGTTCTTCTTCCACTCTATTTCTGACAAACTTCTGATCATTTAAAAAAATGACCATATTCCTATATTACTCCTCTATGTTTCCATAGTACTGTCTATATACATTAATTGCAACACTTACCACAATGAATGATATCTACTTATTGTGTCTATCTTCTATGCTGGAGGGTAAGATAGTGAATTTGCTTTAATTGTTTTTATAGTGCTACTGCCAAGCTCTGGCATGTGGAAGAAGCTCTCAAATAATGCTTTCTGAAAGAAGAAAATTTGTATGGTTTAGCAAAAAGAGGTGACCTAGGAGAGGTAAATTCTAGTCTAATCTCAGCATAGTTTAACAAACATTTATTAAACACTTACTATATGTCAAGGTTGCTACCAGACACTCTAAGGGATGAAAAAGAACAATATATATTTTCAGTCTGCATGTGGCCTGAGATAACTTTAATTGCACACTTGGCATTTGTTGCAAACTATTAGGAGGTGTACATTCTATTACATATCATTTATCTCCTGAAATTTATGAGGTAGATGAAACTGATATCCATGCATCATTTTGAGAACTATAGGGGACTGAACAGAAGAAGGCTTCACTGCTCTCAAGGAGTTGCAATCCGGGGCTTGACTACATATTCTTCTATGCCAAAGGAGAATCAGACACTTCTAACAGAGATATGAAGACAGAGCTATGGGGTGAAAGGAGATTCCCTCCTCATGGGTGTGAGGCTCTTAGACAAGACAGATGATCAGGTTGTTTCAAGTTCTTTATTCTTCTAAAATGAGAATGATATACAAACCTTTGAAATGAATGTGTCATATCAAAAGCAGCTTGTTACTTTTTAAAGCCAACTGCAGAGAGCAGAGACAGCAATGGAGAGAAGCCTGTACAGAGCTGGGTTATGCAGTTCAATTAGACTGGAGATTCAGATGTCAGTAGAGACAGTCACAATGTTAAACCTTCTGAGATTAAACCAAAGTGGAAAGAAAATTGTTATTAAAAATGAATATTACTACAATTCAACTATCTTTCACAAAATTTTAGGTACCAAAAACCCCACAACCAGTACAATGCTCCCAAGTCAGAAATAGTAGTTCTTTGAAAGTCATATTTTGGCTACAGATGTATTTTGAATAAAGCATCTCTGAAAAAAGATTTACCAAAGTGTACAACCAGCAAGGGAAAACAACACAGGGAGTCTAGCGATGGCAAGGCAAATTCTGACAGATAACAGAAATGATATATTCTGATTCTCAGTTTCAACACAGTATTTGTGTTTTAGAAACAGCTTTGAATAAAACAAAACAGATACAGGTGACAAGCAAAACACCACTCTGTATTAAGGGAGTAGTTTCAATTTGTCAGTGAGATATTTTATCCTGTGTGCTCAATCCTTCTCTCTTACATCTGTCCCACTACAGCAGGTATTACAAGACTGTTCATTTAACTGTTATGATGGGTGGGATTGCCACAATGTGGGATGCTATTCATTTCTATGGCAATCAAAATGCCAACAGCTGTGGTTTGGGGGATAACAAACAGTGACTGTAACAGAATTACTTCAAAGGTAGTGATGATTTCTAACAGATTTTAAAGTGCATCTACTAAATTAAGGATAAGACCTCAGAAATTATTCTTTAAGGATGATTCTATTTCAAAGACAGGTTTTCCTGATGCCCTTAATTTCACAGGAAGTGTCTCACATGATCCAAATGGAAAATCTTGATCCCAGGCTACCTAGGACTCCTTCACTGCTTTTTTCCTTTATTTTACTTCTTGTGTTGGTTTTTTTTTTTTTTTAAACTTTTTAAATGGAATGATTCTTTAAATTCTATAAAGCTTTCCTTCCTCAGTAGCATGAAAGTGAAGTTGCTCAGTCGTGTCCTACTCTTTGCGACCCTGTGGACTGTAGCCTACCAGGCTCTTCCCTCCATGGGACTCTCCAAGCAAGAGTACTGAAGTNCTCCTCTGCTGACAAAGTTCTTCTTCCACTCTATTTCTGACAAACTTCTGATCATTTAAAAAAATGACCATATTCCTATATTACTCCTCTATGTTTCCATAGTACTGTCTATATACATTAATTGCAACACTTACCACAATGAATGATATCTACTTATTGTGTCTATCTTCTATGCTGGAGGGTAAGATAGTGAATTTGCTTTAATTGTTTTTATAGTGCTACTGCCAAGCTCTGGCATGTGAAAGAAGCTCTCAAAGAATGCTTTCTGAAAGAAGAAAATTTGTATGGTTTAGCAAAAAGAGGTGACCTAGGAGAGGTAAATTCTAGTCTAATCTCAGCATAGTTTAACAAACATTTATTAAACACTTACTATATGTCAAGTTTGCTACCAGACACTCTAAGGGATGAAAAAGAACAATATATATTTTCAGTCTGCATGTGGCCTGAGATAACTTTAATTGCACACTTGGCATTTGTTGCAAACTATTAGGAGGTGTACATTCTATTACATATCATTTATGCTCCTGAAATTTATGAGGTAGATGAAACTGATATCCATGCATCATTTTGAGAACTATAGGGGACTGAACAGAAGAAGGCTTCACTGCTCTCAAGGAGTTGCAATCCGGGGCTTGACTACATATTCTTCTATGCCAAAGGAGAATCAGACACTTCTAACAGAGATATGAAGACAGAGCTATGGGGTGAAAGGAGATTCCCTCCTCATGGGTGTGAGGCTCTTAGACAAGACAGATGATCAGGTTGTTTCAAGTTCTTTATTCTTCTAAAATGAGAATGATACACAAACCTTTGAAATGAATGTGTCATATCAAAAGCAGCTTGTTACTTTTTAAAGCCAACTGCAGAGAGCAGAGACAGCAATGGAGAGAAGCCTGTACAGAGCTGGGTTATGCAGTTCAATTAGACTGGAGATTCAGATGTCAGTAGAGACAGTCACAATGTTAAACCTTCTGAGATTAAACCAAAGTGGAAAGAAAATTGTTATTAAAAATGAATATTACTACAATTCAACTATCTTTCACAAAATTTTAGGTACCAAAAACCCCACAACCAGTACAATGCTCCCAAGTCAGAAATAGTAGTTCTTTGAAAGTCATATTTTGGCTACAGATGTATTTTGAATAAAGCATCTCTGAAAAAAGATTTACCAAAGTGTACAACCAGCAAGGGAAAACAACACAGGGAGTCTAGCGATGGCAAGGCAAATTCTGACAGATAACAGAAATGATATATTCTGATTCTCAGTTTCAACACAGTATTTGTGTTTTAGAAACAGCTTTGAATAAAACAAAACAGATACAGGTGACAAGCAAAACACCACTCTGTATTAAGGGAGTAGTTTCAGTTTGTCAGTGAGATATTTTATCCTGTGTGCTCAATCCTTCTCTCTTACATCTGTCCCACTACAGCAGGTATTACAAGACTGTTCATTTAACTGTTATGATGGGTGGGATTGCCACAATGTGGGATGCTATTCATTTCTATGGCAATCAAAATGCCAACAGCTGTGGTTTGGGGGATAACAAACAGTGACTGTAACAGAATTACTTCAAAGGTAGTGATGATTTCTAACAGATTTTAAAGTGCATCTACTAAATTAAGGATAAGACCTCAGAAATTATTCTTTAAGGATGATTCTATTTCAAAGACAGGTTTTCCTGATGCCCTTAATTTCACAGGAAGTGTCTCACATGATCCAAATGGAAAATCTTGATCCCAGGCTACCTAGGACTCCTTCACTGCTTTTTTCCTTTATTTTACTTCTTGTGTTGGTTTTTTTTTTTTTTTAAACTTTTTAAATGGAATGATTCTTTAAATTCTATAAAGCTTTCCTTCCTCAGTAGCATGAAAGTGAAGTTGCTCAGTCGTGTCCTACTCTTTGCGACCCTGTGGACTGTAGCCTACCAGGCTCTTCCCTCCATGGGACTCTCCAAGCAAGAGTACTGAAGTGGTTTGCCATTTCCTTCTCCAGGGGATCTTCCCAACTCAGGGACCGAACCCGGGTCTCCCTCATTCCAGGCAGACACTTTAACCTCTGAGCCACCAGGGAAGCATCTATAATGCTTTACAGTTTTCAAAAGTTTCATACACATTTCATATAATCCCATAATAATCCTTTTCTCCCCCATCTCTCACTCACAGCTTTTAAAAATGCAATCAGCACACTGTTTATCTTGATTTGCAGCAAGCATGTAGCTCATCATGCGTGCCTACATGCTGAGTTGCTTCAGTCCTGTTGAACTCTGTGCAACTCTATGGATTGTAGCCTGCCAGGCTTCTTTGTCCATGGACTCTCCAGGCAAGTATCCTGGTGTGGGTTGCCATGCCCTCCTCCAGGGGATTTTCCTGTCCTAGGAATCAAACCCACATCTCCTGTGGCTCCTGCACTGCAGGAGGATCCTTTAACACTGAGCCATGGGGGAAGCCCAACATAGCTCATCATTTCAAAGAAACTACCAAATAAAAATTCTACCTTTGTGAGAAAATATATGATGGCTTAAAGTGCATGTAGATTAGAACAATGGAAATAAGAAGAACGTACTGAAGGTTAAAAACACTGAAGGAAAGAAATTTAGAAAAAATTCTGCACACTAAACAAACATTATATATCTCAAACACCATAAAGCTGCCTTCTCTTACTAATCTAGAGGGCTGCCACAAAACCCATAGCGTCTTCTTCTCCTTTTCTTTGAACCAAATTTCTTGTCTGTTTCTAGTCCAAATATGATTTAAGCGATATAATTCACTCTACACTTGACTCGTTTCTTTTTAGCATGAAGGGGAGGGAGGAACACGTGCCTGCTTTCTCAATCACAGTCACGTTACACAGAAGGATTTCCAGCTGTACAGGCCATCCAAATGTGTATGTGTGATGCATGAATGTGAATATATCTAATACAATGGCTGCTCATTCCAAGGAGCTGAAACATGTCACTGGAATAATCATGTTGTTATTAAAATGTATTTTCAGAGATATGCTGGAAGCTGAGATTTGGACTTATAATACTTAAGAACTCTGCTGCCATGGAAGATGGAAATAGAGAGCTAATTCTTATTTTTCCCAGAGGGAGGAGGAGGGCTGGCTTTCTTTTTCTTTTTTCTTTTTTGCTTGTTAATTGATCTGATTTTTAAAAATGCAATATAGCAAGAGGCATGGACATACCACCCTGACAGAATCAAAGTTATACCTGAATAAAGGCTTGACAGATGCCATGATAATCAAATTCAGGAGATTACTTTTAACCAAAATACATCACTTGTCTAATTGACTTCTATGTTTGCCAATGAACAGCTTTGATCTGATGGGGGTCAACTGAGAGACACTAGTTTGCATGTTGTGGAAATGATAGATTTGTTCCTGTATGNAAATTCAGGAGATTACTTTTAACCAAAATACATCACTTGTCTAATTGACTTCTATGTTTGCCAATGAACAGCTTTGATCTGATGGGGGTCAACTGAGAGACACTAGTTTGCATGTTGTGGAAATGATAGATTTGTTCCTGTATGGGACTAATTGAAAATATTCATTTTTTTAATGGAAATGAGCATGTCAGAGACCTTAAAACAGTGGATTGATGTGAAATTTGGGTTAGGCATACACTCTCTAACACATTTTCCCCCCTCTTATAAAGCAGATGGGGATCCTGATGTGAATAAGCAGGATTAATGCAAAGGTGACAATGCCATTCAGAGCAATCATATTTCAACATGACATTAGAAGGCAGCAACTGTCCACCCACAGAATGAATAGGAAGAAACACATATCCCTGGGAGAATGCACCAGAAACTTCATGCACACAGCAAGTGGAGAGTTTTCCAAATGCTCTGAGTTAGGATGATCAGATCAAATGTAACAAGCAGGAGCAAAGTAATTCCTCTAGAAACTATAAATCTTTCAAGGTACTAAAAATAAAATGTAAACATACTGTCTGCTGCATGGCATTCTATTTGCACTTTCCTAGGACCAAGACTCTGCTGATATATGGTTGGAAAAATAATGATGCAAGGTCTACACACATCATTTCAGAAAATATTCCATCAGGACACACTGATCAAGGTGAAGCCATGCTGTACTCCAAGCCATTACACTTGCCAAAATGTCACACCTGCTGAAAATGTAAAATAAACATGACTTTTGTGTATCAACACTCATGGCAAATCAAGGGAGGCTAAATGGCAGAAGTTTTGCAACTCACCTAGTCTCACATTCATGCTCAAGAACTCTGAAATGATTCAGAAACCCTCAAGATTTCTGAAATGTTCACATTCAATTGCACACTTGGCCTTTATTTCTGAAATATTCATATCTGAAAGTTGTCACATTCAGACTGCTCCTTCTAACGTAAAATCTATAGAGTCAGCATATTAGACAAGACATTAAAGACTGGTTTGATGACATTTTTCTGCATAATACTTTCAAAATTGTAAATAAAACAGATTTGGAATTGCAGACTGGTTCCAAACAGGAAAAGGAATATGTCAAGGCTGTATATTGTCACCCTGCTCATTTAACTTATACGCAGAGTACATCATGAGAAATGCTGGGCTGGAAGAAGCACAAGCTGGAATCACAATTGCTGGGAGAAATATCAATAACCTTAGATATGCAGATGACACCACCCTTATGGCAGAAAGGGAAGAGGAACTAAAAAGCCTCTTNTTATTTTCTCCCATTCCAAAGGCTGTTTTTTCACCTTGCTTATAGTTTCTTTTGTTGTACCGAAGCTTTTAATTTTAATTAGGTCCCATTTGTTTATTTCTGCTTTTATTTCCAATATTCTGGGAGGTAGGTCATAGAGGATCCTGCTGTGATTTATGTCGGAGAGTGTTTTGCCTATGTTCTCCTCTAGATAGCAAGAACATAGATACTATATTTATTTAACTGAACTATACAAAACAACCTACTGTAAATACAAACAGTATTTAGAAAGGTAAGGGTGGATAATGAAAATGATACAAATAATATGGTGAAGTCTGCTGATTGCTCCCCTAGTACAATCTGGTTTTCCCTTCTTCCTGAGTAAAGGGCTACCCACTAGATACAATATTCCCCACTTTGTCCTGTGGCCAGGCTTGGTCATGTAATTAAGTTCTCGCCACTGAAATGTAAGCAGAATGGATATGTGTAACTTGAGTAAGATAAAATTCTTACCCTGAACTTCCTTTCTTTTTTCTCCAACACATCAGGACAGAGCCATGCCTATAATCAATTATGACCATGTAGAAGAGGCTAATACTCTCTGGGGTGGCAGAATGTAAGGAGGAGTTCCTTAGATTCTCTTGGGGGCTCGGAGCAGTCAGGCCTGCCTTCTGAACATTATGTTCAGGTTTGGGGGTACTGGGTTATATGTGATACGACTGAATGTATATATTGATCTACCAATGTTTCAATGAGGTAGAGCACTGGAGGAGCTCTTGGAGTGTTGAGTGTAAGAGGAACCTAATGAGTGTGAACTTCATTCGTAAAGTATTAGAATAGATTTACATTTTAGAAATATCACTTGGCAGCTACCGGGAAATGGATCCAAGAAGGCAACAGACAATTCATGCAATAGTAGGATCACCCTGAGGTGGGTACAACAGTAATTTGGGAAGAGATAGAAAGTGAGGGAAGACAGATTTGAGAAGAGAGGGAGCACCTAACAAAAGGGCAGACTTGGAGCTGTGTCTATGTCTCTTGCTCAGTGCCAGGGCAGAGGATGGCACCATTCATAAACCCTGGGAATTCGATAAATGCTAATCTCAGAAAACCATCTTATCCAAAGAGGTTAACTTTCTGCAGACACTTGTGATATGTCAGCTGCATGACTCAATGCATAACAGTGGAAATAGAACCTTCAATATTAAATTACAGCAAAATGACTTTTCTCCCTAAAGGGCATAGATGTGTCATTTTTAGCAGGATATGATGTTAGAATAAAGTACTTTCATGATTATATTTCATTTGATTTCCCCAACTATAATTGGTTTCTTTCTTTTCTCCTTCACTAAGCACATAGATTTCAGTAATTTTTTTCCAAGGCAGACAAAATCTAAGAAAATACATCTATATCTAACCTTTCTCCTCTAAGGCTTCTGAAAATCAGGCATTTTAATGCCACACTTAAAACATCTAAACCATGGTAACTAACAATCTTACAGAATATGACTGTGCCTAGTCTTTCCAACCAACTTATTAAGAATTTGATTTGAGAAGGAAGGCATTAAAAAATGGTAAATATGGGAACAGGAAGATGCTTTTTTTCTCCATGTGCAATTAAAATTTGAGTTCATGAGCCCATATTGACTGTAATTATGCAAAATGTAGCAAGCAGAAAACATGCATAGAAACACAAAAAAGACCATAAAAATCTGCCTTTTTGTTTTTACGCTATCAAGCCAATCCCTAGTTCCGCCTTTATTAAGATGCAACACTAAAAACCCCTGGAGGCAACTCTGCCTAAGAAAGGTCCTGACCTAGCAGAGGTAAGCATTTAGAGTTGAAAGGAGTTTCTTTGGCTCACCACCATGCCATACTTCAAACTGAGATTCTCACGATGAGCCTGTAAAGATTTTAAGGATTTAAAATTTAAGGATGTTGTAGCTTATGCTTTTGTTCTTATACTTCTAACATAGGCATCATGCTGGCTAGAGAGCACGCTATAGCAATTTCTTTGATTTAGTTTGAGAGTGCTTATTGGGCCCAAGTGATTATTTAGTTTGGTTAAATGCACATAAAATATACAAAAATGTGTGTGCTGTATTGTGAATTAATTATCTTCTGAAACACTTCAGTTAATAATAGCAAGTACCAAAGGGTTAATTTAAAACAGTAACAATTATAGTGACATTCATTGAATGCTCATGATGTGCCCTTCAATTTTATTTCAGTTCTCATACCAGCCCAACGCAAAAAAAGAAATTCAAGTTAATTTGAATGCAATGCAACATGTAAGTGGCTGAACCAGAATAAAAACAGACCTTGTACTCAGTATTATAATATAGCAAAAGCACTAGTGAGCAGATGTTCCAGAAGAGCCCAAGTTAGGAAGTATATAGAAGGAAGCAATCCAAAGCTCACTATTATCACTCTGATTTTAAAATCAGGTGATAATGCTGATGACAGCTAACCTTTGTGGTACACTTCCCTGGTGGACCGGACAGTAAGGAATCTGCTTGCTGTGCAGGAGACCCACGTTTGATCCCTGAGTCTGGAAGATCCCCTGGGAGAGGGAATGGCAACCCACTCCAGTATTCTTGCCTGGAGAATCCATGGACAGAGGAACCTGGCAGGCTACAGCCCACTGGGTCTCAAAGAGTTGGACATGCCTGAAAGACTAATATATATCATATATACTATGTTTCAGGCACTATTTAAAATGCTTAAAATCTATGAACTTCTTTGATTCTCAAGATTATTTTATGATTTAAGTACTACTAATAATTCATTTAACAGAAGAGGAAATTGAAAGACAGGGTGTGGGGGGGCATTAAGGAATAAACTCAAGATTACAAAGTAAATGGTTTAGCTGGAACTGGTTGATGGGGAAAAGCCAATCAAGAAAAGAATGCTGGCTGTTAAACTGTGCACCTGTGTGTGCCAAATCGCTTCAGTCATGTCTGACTCTTTGCGACCCTATGGACTGTAGCCCTCCAGGTTCCTCTGTCCAGGGGATTCTTCAGGCAATACTGGAGTGGGTTGCCATGCCCTCCTACAGGGGATTTTCCAGACCCAAGGATCAAACATGCACCTCATACATCTCCTGCATTGGCAAGCGGGTTCTGCACCACTGGCGCCACCTAAGAAGTCCAGCTGTTAAATGAGGGGCCCACAATCTCATGGCACATTAGAATCAACTGGGGAGATTTAATAACTAGGGTGATGGGTTCTGTATTTGACCAATTAAAGTCAGGGTGTCTGGTGAGACGTAGGGCTCACAATGTTGGGAAAGCTCCCAGGTAATTCTAATACAGTTAAGGGTTAAGACTCACTGTACAGAACAAAGTCAAGACTACTATTTCTATTCTTCGAGAATTAACATTTGGGCTCAAGACCAATGGCAGGAGGTAGATTAAAAACTCAGTAGTAAATAAGAGAACTATTACTTTTGTTGTGATAGAAGATATTTAAGCATTGATTGTAAACAAAATCATTACAGATGACCGAAAACAGAATCCCACAGTGAATGTAGGATCCTGGGCTTATTTCATGAACATCAAAGCTGACTTTCTTCTTGGTTTTAATCAGATAGTAAATTTACCCGATTGTTTCCAGAAACAGTCTAGGAAAACTAGACCTTTTCTTAAAGCCATAGTCATATATATATATGCATTCCTTGATTTTCCACCCTTATTCTACTTTTCCTCAATTAATGGAACTCAGAGAAGAACTAGTATCAAGTGTAAGCTGGGGAGTGGGCTCAAAATTGAGTGCTCTCTTCCAATGATAAAGTGTTGATTCCACAACCTCATTAAAACCAGAACATCACCACCAAACTCTAACACAGAAAATACAGTTAACACTCTGGCCCTTGCTTCCTGACCCAAAGAATCACTACCAGGCTAGACACAGTGATGGCAGGAAGAGTCTGGGAGGTAAAAAAAAAAACAAAAAAAACCTCTCCCTGGAAAACACATATACTAGTTTAGCCAATTTGTACCTTTTGTTTTTAAAATTCTTAACCACAATCAGGTTTCTTAAAATGTAGGCAGTTTTTCTTTTAGAGACTATACCCTTTTGTTCATTCTTATGGTTGACATAAAACTCTAAATTCCCAGGGCTGTGGCTATGGCTTCTCATATCAGGTCTTTGGCACACTTGCCCTCTCCAGATAGGTGCCACACCTTTTTTTTTTTTGGTCATTTCCCTCTTCACTGGTGTTTTTGTCCTGCTATGGCTTCAAATTTCAAAATAGGTCATTCATAGACAATAGCACAGGGAAATAAACCACAAAATCTAGTCCTATTTCATTTCTACATAAAATTGGCTAATGGGGAGGAAAACTTTTTGGCTAATTATTACAAGGTTTTTTTCACATACTGTTATTTTTAGCATTGACATATTTTGTCACTAGTTTTATTATTATTATTTATTTTAATTACAGGCTAATTACAATATTGTGGTGGCTTTTTGCCATACATTGACATGAATCAGCCACGGGTGTACATGTGTCCCCATCCTGAACCTCCCTCACACTTCCCCCTACCCCACCTCACTCCATCCCTCTGGGTTGTCCCAGTGCACTGGCTTGGAGTGTCCTATTTCATGCATCAAACTTGGACTGATCATCTATTTCACATATGGTAATCTACATGTTTCAATGCTGATCTCTCAAATCATTCCACCCTTGCCTTCTCCCACAGAATCTGTGTCTCTTTTGCTGTCTCATGTAAAGGGTTGTTATTACCATCTTTCTAAATTCCATATACATGCGTTAATATACTGTATTGATGTTTTTCTTTCTGACTTACTTCACTCTGTATAACAGGCTCCAGTTTCATCCACCTCACTAGAACTGATTCAAATGAGTTATTTTTAATAGCTGAGTAATATTCCATTGTGTATATGTACCACATTTCTTATCCATTCATCTGTCAATGGACATCTAGGTTGCTTCCACGTCCTAGCTATTGTAAACAGTGCTGCAATGAACACTAGGGTACTTGTGTCTCTTTCAATTCTGGTTTCCTTGGTGTGTCACTAGTTTTTTTTTTTTTAAAGGAAATCGTATATAGGGTAAATCACCTGTGGAGAGGGGGAAATGCCTTTTAGGGGCAATTTAAAAAAAAATATTTGGCAAGTTTTCAATAAAGTCTGAGTGGATTTGTAAAATCAGTAGTACCTTATTTTTAGTTTGTGTTTTGTAGAGGAAATTGAGGTCTCTAAAGCAGTCAAACCATTGGGTTAAGCAAAGAAGTTTAAGAGTTAATATCGCTTTTCTAGGTAATGATAAATATACCTCATTTGGATTATATAGCTGTATAGCAGTTGGTCCTAAAGTTTATAGCTACTCATCCTAATAGATTTGTTATAACTTTTACCACAGGCTGAGTTTCAGAAACTGAATATATGAACACTTCTTAAAAGACCCAACAATCTGAGTGATTCTGAATTTCCTGAGAGTATGAATTCATTTAAAATTTGAGAGAGCACCCAGTTCATTAGAATCACTGTCTCTTGAGAATCAGGGGAAGAGACCCAAGAGACCCACGGTGTGTGCAGGTCAGGAGCAGCAAGAAAATATTTCAAGATTCTCCATTCAGTGAGAGTTAAAAGATCAACATTTATTCCTGAAAATCTTTTTTAAAAACTCACATGGCTCGTGATGCTTCAGTAAACTACAGTACAGCCTCTCAATGTGTTCTTGGCAGCCAGTCTTGTGTTTGATTTTATTTCCAGCATTGTAAAAGATCATCATGTTTTGTGCTGAGCAGCCCATGTTGTGGTTGGCTTGCATTTAGAGGCTGAGTTTTATTGGGGGAGGGACATGTTTAACACAACATGTTTCAAACACGAGAACTACACTCAGTGCTGCAAGATGTCCATACTAGGAAAGGACAGAAGCTTCCCGGGAATCCCTTCACAATATTGACCGAGCACCTACTGTATTCCAGGCACCACTGTATGTGCCGGGGAGAGTGAATACAGAAAACAAAAGCCTTGCCATCACGGAGCTCATGTTCTGGAGAATCGATGCAGTGAACGCAAAGATGTAAGAAAATATGTAGACTGTATATGCTGATAAAACCAGAGAAAAAGTACAACAGGACAGGATAAAAGAGGCAGGTACTGGTACAGCAGTGTTTCCGGTGGGGCAGCATGATCTTACTGACACAAGTTGCTATTAACANCCGGGGAGAGCGAATACAGAAAACAAAAGCCTTGCCATCACGGAGCTCATGTTCTGGAGAATGGATGCAGTGAACGCAAAGATGTAAGAAAATATGTAGACTGTATATGCTGATAAAACCAGAGAAAAAGTACAACAAGATAGGATAAAAGAGGCAGGTACTGGTACAGCAGTGTTTCCGGTGGGGCAGCATGATCTTACTGACACAAGTTGCTATTAACATTTGAGCAGAGAGTTTAGAAAGTGCCAGAGCTAGCCATGCTGCTATCTGGAGGAAAAGCATGGCAGCCAGAGGAAAGAATATGATTATAAATGCCTGGAGGAAGGAACATGCTTAAGTCTGAGATGGGTAACGCCAATCTGTTCACTGTTTATGTAACCTGGCAAGTGGAATTGATTTCTTTATTTACGAATTAGTCTATGTGAAAAATATATAGACAAATTCCTGCAATGTAAATAATTTAGCAGTGGCTGTGGACCAAGAAGTATCTTAAGTGCTCTCTACATACTGTTTAATTCCCATAACAAACCCTCTGAGGTAGTTATTATTACCTCCATTTACAGAGTGAGCAAATGAAGCTTAGGGATGTAAGCAACATATCCAAGATCTCAGAGTGAGAGGAGGTGAAGCCCTGTTGTACACCCAACCCATCTGATTACAGGGCCTATACTGCTAAGGTATGTTGCCTGCCAGGGCCTGTGAAAACAGCATGATTCCATTGGGAGAATACTATAGAGACTGTTCTTCCCAAACCAGTGAAGTCACTGAAGAATGCTATTTATAGCAGCACCCAGGAAATAGACAAAGTCTATGTGGTGGCTCAGACAGTAAAGCGTCTGCCTACAATGCAGGAAACCTGGGTTCAATCCCTGGGTGGGGAAGATCCCCTGGAGAAGGAAACGGCAACCCACTCCAGTACTCTTGCCGGGAGAATCCCATGGATGGAGGAGCCTCATAGGCTACAGTCCATGCGGTCGCAAAGAGTCGGACATGACTGAGCGACTTCACATCACATCACATCACATCCCATGTACTACACATGTCTGTGCACAATCAGAAAGCAAAACCCAAAGTTTCTTTGTGAAACATCAAGTTGGAAGTATGATATTGAAAGTATGAAAAAAGTATCTTTTCATTGATGCCATATGAGTGGAATATAGTTTTCCCTAAACATTAAAAATGTTTTGCCGCCACTAAGGCACATAAAATATGATTCATGACTAAGGGATGGGTTGTGATGGATAAAGATTCCTAAAAACATGTAAAAATAAAAACTTGATTTTTAAAACACATTAAAATATATCTGAAGGGGTTTCACTATATCAAGGACTGTTTAGCACTATATACTGTAATTTCATGAAAACAGTTCAAAATAAGACATTCAAAACTTGTAGTAATGAATTGCCCTTTAACTTTCAAACTTTACTGATGGTGTATATCATGTTTTGTCATCATTCCTGCCTTCACTAGGAATTCTAACTTGTTCTGAGGCTACTGCCAGCACCTATCTGGCAGAACTTTGATTATTGCCAGAGCCTAGCATGTTCTAGTCAGAGAAGGCAATGGCACCCCACTCCAGTACTCTTGCCTGGAAAATCCCATGGATGGAGGAGCCTGGTAGGCTGCAGTCCATGGGGTCGCTAAGAGTCGGACATGACTGAGCAACTTCCCTTTCACTTTCACTTTCACGCATTGGATAAGGAAATGGCAACAGACTCCAGTGTTCTTGCCTGGAGACTCCCAGGGATGGGGGAGCCTGGTGGGCTTCTATCTATGAGGTCGCACTGAGTTGGACACGACTGAAATGACTTAGCAGCAGCAGGAGCAGCAGCATGTTCTAGTACACTTTAAGTAGCACATACATATTTGAGGAGGTAATAAATTTCCATTAAGTCAGAGTTAAAAATCCAAGTTTTAAAAAGAATTGAGTCATATAATATCTTCATCCTATGGTTCCTTTCAAATAAACATCTTCACCATATCCAGCAACTTCAGTTTAGACATATTAGACATGGAGAAGAAAATAGCAACCCACTCCAGTAATCTTGCCTGGAGAATCCCAGAGACAGAGGAGCCTAGTGGGCTGCCGTCTATGGGGTTGCACAGAGATGGACACAACTGAAGTGACTTAGCAGCAGCAGCAGGGCTGAATAAATTAAGGACTATAAGGTCAATTCTAAATTACTCAATAAAAGCTTCTTGCTGTAATACTCAATTAATGACACTTCATTAAACAGATTAAAAATATATAATCAATTTAGCATATTTCCAAGTAGCCTTTTTTTTGTTTGTTTCCAGGAATTTTTAAAAGGAGAATGTTAATATAACTTTATTTATATGTAGGAGAATTTTAGTTTCTTGTGTATTGAAACATTCAGTTCAGTCTCTCAGTCGTGTACAACTCTTTGTGTCCCCACGGACTGCAGCATGTCAGGCTCCCCTCTCCATCACCAACTCCCAGAGCTTGCTCAAACTCAAGGCATCACCAATTTGAAGGACATGAGTTTGAGCAAGCTCTGGGAGCTGATGATTGACAGGGAAGCCTGGTGTGCTGCAGTCTATGGGGTTGTACTGGAAATCAAAATAACCTTAATATATGAACATACATATTATACATCTCAAATATATCTTTTGACCATAATAAACATATAGTAGGATAAAATAAGATCTGATATGAAACATCTATATCATTCTACCATAACTTGCATTTAAAGAACACAAATGAACAGCTAAACTTTACAAAGAAACCACCAGGTAAGTAAGACTCTACTGTCTAAATCCTAAACCAACATTTCACAACATCATTTTGCTTGCTTCAGCTTATTAAAGAAAAGGAAATAAATTATTTCCACGAGAAAATGAGAAGCATATTTATTGTGGTTGCATAAGTCAGCCCAAGACAACCAACACATCTCAAGCAATATGAAACTAGTAATCTGCTTGCTATGTTTCTTAAAGTGCCTAGAAGACAACATAGTGAGTTCATGCATTTTTAGGCATTGTATAAGCTGTGGAAAATGCAAACTTTCAAAACTCATAAACTACATAAACTACTCATTTAAAAAAATGAAGAAACAATTAAATCCTAAGCCTGCATCAGCTGCAGCTCTGATACAGCAAAAATCACACCATTCTTGTTTCTCTTCATATCCCTGGTACTTATATTAGAACCTGACATATAACAGGCACTCTGCTTGGCTGGATCTGTATTCTGACTCTACCACTAGCTGTGAGATCCTAGAAAACTTACCCTGATTCTGTCTCTCCATCTGTAAATAAAAATGGGGTAGAACTGAACTTTTAATGTTTAACTAGTGTAGATGTTATTAGGCTGAGACTTCCTAATTAAAAAAAAAATTTTGTCTAATCTCAACATTATGTTTATTCTTCTACAAGTTATAGAGATATTGTTTGGCAATAATTCATAATACAAGCAGAAATACAGACCTAATAGCTGTTTACCAACTTTTACACCACTCAGTATTATCACTTCCATTTAGGTGAATGCTCTCTTTTATTTACCTCATTAAGTGTGCGAGAAAAAGGTTCCTAAATTTGAAGCATGGAGACACAGTTTATACAAATGCGAATGTAAACAATGGGTTAAAAGCAATCATATGGTACTCCAGCGCTTACGGAATAACCAGCCTATCATCTGCTCACCACACAAGTTCCTCACAAGAAGAAAATGTCTAGAAGTTACTGTGTCAATCAGCATACCGGAAAATAAAATGATAATATTACTCAATGAAAGGAAAACTGAGCACATGTGCATGTATCCAGTAAAGATTTCCAAGACTAATCAAAGTACATAATCTTCTCTGGGCAGCAAAATAATTCCCTTTTCAAGACTTGTGGAATCTAGTGCCCTCAGCATGAGCCTAAGAATACTATAGCAAAAAGAAGATATTAAAGTGAAGAAAAGTAAATAAACATAAGTGAAAAATTATAACTGCTACATAGAAATCTCTTTCTAGACAAGTAAATTCATAAGCAAGCACAGGTGTCCATGTATTTGAGATTTGTTAAGAACAGCGACATATATAGAAATGCATTTTTAAAGTCCTTTTTTAAAGTTTTAAAGCCCATTTTTTAAAGCCATTTTTAAAGTTCTTTCATTATTTTCATATTGACATTTTTTCAAATATGGTTTTTCACAATTTCTAGTATTATTTTAATAATACCTCTAATCATGGATATCAATGCATAGTAAAGATATATTTATTATAGTAGCATTGATTTGCTGACTGCCATTAGTCACAAAGATGTGTCTATTTGCAGCCCACTGGCTGCAGGATGCCAGATTTCTGTTGTTCATTATCTCCTGGACTTTGCTTTAATTAATGTCCATTTCATTAGTGATGCCATCTAACCATCTCTTCCTCTGCCTCCCACGTCTCCTTTTGCCTTCAAACTTCCCCAGCATCAGAGTCTTTTCCAATGATTCGGCTCTTCGCATCAGCTGGCCAAAGTACTAGAGCTTTAGCATCAGTCCTTCCAATGAATATTCAGGGGTGATTTCCTTTAGGATTGCCTGGTTTGATATCCTTGCTGCCCAAGGGACTCTCTAGAATCTTCTCCACTACTACAATCCGAAAGCATCAGTTCTTTGGTGCTCAGCCTTCATCATGGTCCAACTCTCACATCTGCACATGACTACTGGAAAGATCATAGCTTTGACTATACAAACCTTTGTTGGCAAAGTGATGTCTCTGCTTTTTAACACAATGTCTAGGTTTGTCATAGTTTTTCTTCCAAGGAGCAAGTGTCTCTTAATTTCGTAGCTGCAGTCAGTTACCATCAGTACTGATTTTGCAGCCCAAGAAATAAAATCTGTCACTGCCTCCTCTTTAACCCTTCTATTTGCCAAAAAGTGATGGAATCGGATGCCATGATCTTAGTTTTTTGGATTCTGAGTTTTAAGCCAGCTTTTTCACTCTCCTTTTTCTAATGACAAAAAACTCATCAAGAGGTTTTTTAGTTCCTCTTCATTTTCTGTCATTAGATTTATGTAAGCGGCACCCCACCCCAGTACTCTTGCCTGNCAAAATAATTCCCTTTTCAAGACTTGTGGAATCTAGTGCCCTCAGCATGAGCCTAAGAATACTATAGCAAAAAGAAGATATTAAAGTGAAGAAAAGTAAATAAACATAAGTGAAAAATTATAACTGCTACATAGAAATCTCTTTCTAGACAAGTAAATTCATAAGCAAGCACAGGTGTCCATGTATTTGAGATTTGTTAAGAACAGCGACATATATAGAAATGCATTTTTAAAGTCCTTTTTTAAAGTTTTAAAGCCCATTTTTTAAAGCCATTTTTAAAGTTCTTTCATTATTTTCATATTGACATTTTTTCAAATATGGTTTTTCACAATTTCTAGTATTATTTTAATAATACCTCTAATCATGGATATCAATGCATAGTAAAGATATATTTATTATAGTAGCATTGATTTGCTGACTGCCATTAGTCACAAAGATGTGTCTATTTGCAGCCCACTGGCTGCAGGATGCCAGATTTCTGTTGTTCATTATCTCCTGGACTTTGCTTTAATTAATGTCCATTTCATTAGTGATGCCATCTAACCATCTCTTCCTCTGCCTCCCACGTCTCCTTTTGCCTTCAAACTTCCCCAGCATCAGAGTCTTTTCCAATGATTCGGCTCTTCGCATCAGCTGGCCAAAGTACTAGAGCTTTAGCATCAGTCCTTCCAATGAATATTCAGGGGTGATTTCCTTTAGGATTGCCTGGTTTGATATCCTTGCTGCCCAAGGGACTCTCTAGAATCTTCTCCACTACTACAATCCGAAAGCATCAGTTCTTTGGTGCTCAGCCTTCATCATGGTCCAACTCTCACATCTGCACATGACTACTGGAAAGATCATAGCTTTGACTATACAAACCTTTGTTGGCAAAGTGATGTCTCTGCTTTTTAACACAATGTCTAGGTTTGTCATAGTTTTTCTTCCAAGGAGCAAGTGTCTCTTAATTTCGTAGCTGCAGTCAGTTACCATCAGTACTGATTTTGCAGCCCAAGAAATAAAATCTGTCACTGCCTCCTCTTTAACCCTTCTATTTGCCAAAAAGTGATGGAATCGGATGCCATGATCTTAGTTTTTTGGATTCTGAGTTTTAAGCCAGCTTTTTCACTCTCCTTTTTCTAATGACAAAAAACTCATCAAGAGGTTTTTTAGTTCCTCTTCATTTTCTGTCATTAGATTTATGTAAGCGGCACCCCACCCCAGTACTCTTGCCTGGAAAATCCAACGGACAGAGGAGCCTGGTGGGCTACAGTCCATGGGATGGCTAAGAGTCGGACATGACTGAGCGAAGCGACTTCACTTTCACTTTTCACTTTCATACACTGGAGAAGGAAACGGCAACCCACTCCAGTATTCTTGCCTGGAGAATCCCAGGGATGGGGGAGCCCGGTGGGCTGCCGTCTATGCGGTCGCACAGAGTTGGACACGACTGAAGCGACTTAGCAGCAGCAGCAGCAGCAGCATACTTGTAATTATAAATTATAAAGTTCAGCCAGCTGAAACAGATGAAAGCTATGATTATAAAAATTTAACAGGGATATCCTGGGTGGTCCAGTGGGTAGGAATCTTTCTGTCAGTGCAGGGGACACGGATTCGATCACTGGTCCTGGAAGATCTCACCTGCTGCAGAGCAATTAAGTCCATTAACGTGACTCCTGAGCCTGAGTGACCTAGAGCCCGTGCCCTGCATTGCATGAGAAGCCTGTGGACCACAATGAAGAGTGGCCCAGCTCGCTGCAACCAGAGAAAGCCCCTGTGCAACAAGGAAGACCTGACATAGCCCCCACCCCAAAAGTTAACAAACAGTATCATTCTTTGGGAAAAGATAGCTGAACTTTATTAAGAAAAGAGAAAACCACCATTGCTTTCTCTAATGGTAGTGGGAAATGGATTATATATTTAAGAAAAATAATCTGTCTTGCAGGAAAACTAAATATGTGTAGAGGATTTTTATTCATTTCTTTTAGTAGCTTTTATTATGATTCCTATTAAACAACCGATGAATATTACAAGTAGAATCAAGAAATAAATCAATACAAATATAGATTCTTTGGGGAATATCCAGCTGTCTTTTATATGATTATAAAGGTAAGTAGATAAGGATAGAGTAACTTATATTGGAGAAGAAGAAAAAAAAGTTTTTGAAAGCAGCAGCCGTAATGTTCTACATCTAGCCATTCTTGAGCTTGCTGAGATCTATCATATCACACTTTCAAAAACACATTTGATTATTTCTGCATGTAATTTAAGCAATTATTTTCTTTAGTTATAAACTGTTGGAAGTATTATGTGGATATATACATATGTATAAATATATAAATTATTTGGTAAATCATCCTAACAAATCTTTTCAAAATTACTTCTTTCTTGAAATTTTAGCATTTCTAAGCTGAAGAAGTTACTTTTAAAATAAAAAAAAATTCAGTGAATTGAGCATTTCAAACTATTGACACAAGATCATTAATGGCACCCCATTTGCCCTCTTTAAGTTGTCATTTAGTTTTCGAGAGGGCAATGTGTCATAATATGCTGCAGTATGTCTTAGAGCTGCCTTCCTGTGAATTACTTTGCTAGAGATCTCATTTAATAAAGTGACATAACAACAACAACAAAACAGAGATGAAAACCACATAGAAATAATGAGAGTAAGTCAAGTATAAAAGCCCAGTGAAATTTAGTCCTCTATAGTTTTACTTTTTTGCTGCTATCGCAACACAAGTTCTGGACAACTGATAAAACTCTGGCTACCATACCACAGTGGCCATTTGTTGGCACTTGGTATATGAGAAAGTAACAGTTGATTATAAGGAAAAGACTGAAAAAATCTGTAGCCTACACATTTTTCCCCCCCTTCTCTTAAAGATGTCATTCTTTCCAGCTCTCTTGTAGGGTCTGTTAGCAAAATCCTGAAGCAAATTCTTTGCAAGTTGATAAAGGAAACTTGATTCTGACCTTATCTAGTGACAAGAATTTTAACATTATAACAACTCAGCCTGGGAAAATTAATGTCATTCAGGATGACACAGATTCTCCTTGACCAAAGGAGACACCCTCTGAATCCTCTTTTTGAGGAGGCCTCATTTCTAGGCCTTCTCTTAAGCCTGCCTAGCCCAGCTGTAAAGAATTCTGCTAAGTTAATTAAGAATCTCCTCATCCTCGCTATCTGATCATACTGGCTTGTCTTCCACAAGAATTCTGTTAAGTTGGTTTGCTAAGAATCCTCTTACCCTTGAGGTCTCAGCAATTTGCCATCTACTAAACACCCCTTGCTGCTTCTGCTGTAATTGGTCTCCCCTCCTTCCATAGTCATGACACTGATCTCAGTAGTCCTGAATAAAGTCTTCCTTACTATCTTCAAAAGCACAGAAAAATCTTATTTTCTTTAGCAAAGACACAGGACTATCAAGAAGAAATTAATCCATCAGTCTATTCATTTCTCAGGATCTGCCCAACTTTTGTCTTTAGGGTAAAGTATAATACTATTTTATCTGTAGATGCAAGAGTTCAGACAGATAACAAGGAGTTAGGAATAGTGTGAAAATAAGGAAACAAACAAAAAAAGAAGTGGAATGTTGCAGTAAAATCAGAAGACAGATGAGATAAGAACTGTATATAAACATGGCTTTTTGTTAACGTTTCAGGGTATGTTTAGAAAAACATGGCCCCATAAGACCAATAGAGGAACAGAAACATAAATGTCTGAAAGGCTAATAGAAATGAGAGAGAAATTTTATATAGAGTGGAATACTACTCAGCCATAAAAAGAAATAATGCCATTTGCAACAACATGGATGGATCTAGCGGTTATCATANCAAGAGGTTTTTTAGTTCCTCTTCATTTTCTGTCATTAGATTTATGTAAGCGGCACCCCACCCCAGTACTCTTGCCTGGAAAATCCAACGGACAGAGGAGCCTGGTGGGCTACAGTCCATGGGATGGCTAAGAGTCGGACATGACTGAGCGAAGCGACTTCACTTTCACTTTTCACTTTCATACACTGGAGAAGGAAACGGCAACCCACTCCAGTATTCTTGCCTGGAGAATCCCAGGGATGGGGGAGCCCGGTGGGCTGCCGTCTATGCGGTCGCACAGAGTTGGACACGACTGAAGCGACTTAGCAGCAGCAGCAGCAGCAGCATACTTGTAATTATAAATTATAAAGTTCAGCCAGCTGAAACAGATGAAAGCTATGATTATAAAAATTTAACAGGGATATCCTGGGTGGTCCAGTGGGTAGGAATCTTTCTGTCAGTGCAGGGGACACGGATTCGATCACTGGTCCTGGAAGATCTCACCTGCTGCAGAGCAATTAAGTCCATTAACGTGACTCCTGAGCCTGAGTGACCTAGAGCCCGTGCCCTGCATTGCATGAGAAGCCTGTGGACCACAATGAAGAGTGGCCCAGCTCGCTGCAACCAGAGAAAGCCCCTGTGCAACAAGGAAGACCTGACATAGCCCCCACCCCAAAAGTTAACAAACAGTATCATTCTTTGGGAAAAGATAGCTGAACTTTATTAAGAAAAGAGAAAACCACCATTGCTTTCTCTAATGGTAGTGGGAAATGGATTATATATTTAAGAAAAATAATCTGTCTTGCAGGAAAACTAAATATGTGTAGAGGATTTTTATTCATTTCTTTTAGTAGCTTTTATTATGATTCCTATTAAACAACCGATGAATATTACAAGTAGAATCAAGAAATAAATCAATACAAATATAGATTCTTTGGGGAATATCCAGCTGTCTTTTATATGATTATAAAGGTAAGTAGATAAGGATAGAGTAACTTATATT
>SJYW01053585.1:3919-28030 GCA_006410735.1 Raphicerus campestris | reverse complement strand
CTACCAATATAGAGAAAGGTCTCTCATACTTTTCTCCTTCTATTCTCCAAACTTCCTCTGGAATTCTGGACCACTGAGGTAATTCTATTCATAAGGACAATTTCTTAATCCTGTTCTAAATGTCTCAAGTTGCATATATATGTAAATTCATGACTAATTTCCCCTACTTCTCTAAGGTCCCAAGACTGAACCACATGCCAATGAGAATCTCAGAACCTATGCCTCCCCATGTTGATCTCTCACAAAGGGAATATTTTCTCCAGTTGAACATCACTCATTCAGGTTGAGAATTCATCATGCTCTATAAAAGCCAGGATACAGGAAGGGAGACAAGGTTCTGGGACACAAGTGAGAAGTGATCTAAAGAGCTGGTCCTCACTATGATAAGAAAAGGAAAAAATAAGTTGATAACCTACTCCCCAGGCAGAAAAATCAGGAGAGAACTAAAGGTTTGCAGGTTCCCTCTGTTCAAGCATTTTAGAGGGAAAAGCAGACACAGCCCCAGCCCCAGGACAGAACTGTCATTTCCTCCTCTCCTTCCTCCTGCTGTCTTCTCTGAGGATGTTATGTAGCAAACACATCTCTGCGTATTGAAAAAAATACCTTCAAAGGCATCTGCACAGCTCTTTAACCTGCAACTACTTCACCTACAGACAGGAGGATCTAAAAACCTGAAAAGACCCCCCTGTCCTGTCCTGTCTCAGGAGAGATTCAGGAACAATTACTTCCTACCTGGAGACCAGCCTTTCAACTTAATTCTTGATTGTCTTCTCCTCACAGAAAGCTCCTAACCCTCTGCTCACACAGATGTGAGCTGACTGACTTCCTTGCTCTAAATCCAGCTAGACCAACCCTGCAGCGTCTCCACAGACTGAAGCCAGGCTTCAGCTCTCACAGATGGACCAAGAGCCGCGTCCTTAACCCAGGCCTCCCCTTAGAACCCCTGGAGCATTTCCTACACACCACATTGATGCTCCCACAGGACCAAGAGAGAACTCTGTGGGGAGGTTATCGCTTAACACTGGTCAGGTGATCTTGATAGGAAACCGGGTTGAAACCACTTAAAAGGTTCTTTCTGAACCATTTCAGAGAATATGAACCCCTCGAGGTCAGGTCCCCACACTGAGAAGCTATAAATCTGCAGGTCTGAAGAGGGGCCATGAAATGAGTCTTCAGCAAGTTCCCTGTTTATTTTGATGCTTCTCCCCCAAGACCCACACTCAGGATTCCTGAGCTTCAGCCCTCACACTCAGCACACCTGAGACCTCTCAGGGGAGCAGGTTCTAGGGCAGGAATTTCTTAGGTCAAGCTTAGGACCAAGCAGAGAAAGCTCCAGTACTTGGGGTTCAGACCTTTATAAGAGACCTTGGGTGAAGTGCTGTGGGCTCCCCAGGCTGAGTGTGGATCAGTCCATTCAAACCAACAGGTGCAGGAATCTGGTGAGCTCTGAGGGTGTCACTGAAGGAGGGCCTGTGCAGTAGACCCTGGGGTTCAGCAAGACTGCTGGTCTCAAGGTGGGTAGTCATCTAGTGCAGGTGTTCACAGGACTGGCTGGTGTGAGTTCAAGGACCTGCAGGCTGCCTGCTCCCCAGGCATACGCTGAGGCAGCAACAGCATGGAGTAGTTCAGGTAAACTCTCAACAGTATTCTGTATGGTCCTTCTTAGAACCATCACAATGTCCCAGCAGTTACAGAGAGGGGGGAAAAGTACAATGAAGAAATGATGGGAAATATTCAATTAGTTGAGGCTTAAAGGCAGTATGGAAACTAATTGTTCCAGATATCATCCCTCTGTGCTAACAGAGTTTAGTGTTAGGTATTTTCCCTTCAACCTTAAATCGGTAGGTTGACACTTCATCCCACACCAGCTTCATCACAAGAAACCATCCACTTTTATTAACATGTCATATCACATAGTCAGAATAAAACTTTTTCCAACCCACTGTGTAACTGAATACAGATTACAAGCATAAAGACCAATATTCATTCCTCTGATACAATGATCTGAGGACTGTGATTCCTATAGTTACAAAATGGAGGTTAATAGTTTACAAAACAAGACATACACATGACTTTTCTGGGAGGGGTTTCCATAGATTTCTAGGGCATCAGAGATGTCTTTATTTGAAACATGTCAACTAATATTCATGACTTCTGTTGCTATTATAAAGATACATCAAGATTTCAGTGAACTGTCATTGTATTTTACTTAAAAAGCAAGTGACATAACTATTGAAAATGTACATCTTACGTTAACATGTGGAATTACTCCCTGAACACTTACCTTATGGTGACCTGCCGGGGGCCAGTATGAGAAACTTCACCCTTGGCAAAGGTCAGGAGGAAGGGGGCTTTGGCATATGCAAAGGCGTGATCAAGCCTCAGGAAATCCCCTGCTCCCGAACATCTAACCCCAAAACCAGAGTCTGTCTTCTGCTCTCACCTATGGGGGGATCTCCCCCATAACCGTTTCTCTCGGAGGAGTAAACATGCAGCTCCAGTTAATAAAAATTCCTGGGTGTGACTAGAGTTTCAACTTACGGGACTCCTCTGAAGGTTATCTAGCCTGCCTGTATAGGTTCCTTCACCACAACAGCCCTTCAACCATGAGAGGCACGAGATGTTTTTGACTTACTAAAGGCAAATTTTCTAACTTTTGGGAAGTTAGAAATTATTAGTGTAGTGGGTTGGTTAGGAATTATATTGGTAAAGGGTTTTTTCATTTGTTGTGTCAATAATTGCTGCTAATTTGAGAACTGAATCACATTTATTTTGGTTTTCAAATAATCACAAATAATCACAAATCATGTCAGTATAAACAAAGACATATTGCTAATAATTGTACATTTCTAAATACCAACCTTCATCTTGTGATCCATACGAACATATCAATTTTCAATTTGTTTTAACTATGGATTACTATCTACAGTACCTCTCCAGAAGAGCAACTTCAAAAAACAGGATTGGTGACATGCTTTCTACTGTGTGGACTTCCCTGATAGCTCAGTTGGTCAAGAATCTGCCTCCCACTGCACTATTCTTGCTTGGAGAATTCCATGGACACAGTCCATGGGATTGCAAAGAGTTGGACATGACTGAGTGACTTTCACTTTTTCTAGTGCGCAATTTCTGATATTTATTTAGTTTTAATTCTTATTAAATACTTCTCTACATTTTCTTTCTGTCATTCCTTCTCTTTCTTTCTTAAATAAATGATCTTGTATTTTCTGAAGTATATATTTAGGACAAACCTCTTCCATCACTTATGACTAGGGTTTCTCTCCAGTACGTGCTCTCTGATGTCTAATAACGTGAGAGGTCTCATTAAAGCCTTTGCCACTTTCCTTACATTGTAAGGTTTTTCCTACAGTATGAATTCTCTGAGGTTGAGTAAGATGTGAGTGCTTGATGAAGGCTTTTCCACATTCTTTACATTTCTAAGGTTTCTCTCCAGTATGAATTCTCTGGTGTCGAATAAGACTTGAATGGTGACTGAAGGCTTTTCCGCATTCTTTACATTTATAACATTTTTCTCCAGTATGGATTACATGATGTTTAGTAAGACAGGAGTGCAGGCTAAACGCTTTGCCACAATCCTTACATTTATAAGGCTTCTCTCCAGTATGAATTCTCTGATGGCAAGTAAGACCTGAGCGCTGGTGAAATTTTTTGCCACAATCCTTACATTTATGAGGCTTCTCTCCAGTATGAATTCTCTGATGGCAAGTAAGACCTGAGCGCTGGTGAAAGTCTTTCCCACAATCCTTACATTTGTAAGGCTTCTCTCCAGTATAAATTCGCTGGTGTAGAATAAGACTTGAGTGGCAACTGAAGGCTTTTCCGCATTCTTTACATTTATAAGGCTTTTCTCCAGTATGAGTTCTCTGTGGGCAAGGAAGTACTGAGTGCCTGCTAAATTCTTTGCCACAATCCTTACATTTATAAGGCTTCTCTCCAGTATGAATTCTCTGATGGTAAGTAAGTCCTGAGTGCCTGCTAAAGTCTTTGCCACAATCCTTACATTTATAAGGCTTCTCTCCAGTATGAATTCTCTGATGGTAAGTAAGTACTGAGTGCCTGCTAAAGTCTTTGCCACAATCCTTACATTTATAAGGCTTCTCTCCAGTATGAATTCTCTGATGGTAAGTAAGTACTGAGTGCCTGCTAAAGTCTTTGCCACAATCCTTACATTTATAAGGCTTCTCTCCAGTATGAATTCTCTGATGGTAAGTAAGACCTGAGCACTGGTAAAATTCTTTGCCACAATCCTTACATTTATAAGGCTTCTCTCCAGTATGAATTCTCTGATGGTAAGTAAGACCTGAGCACTGGTAAAATTCTTTGCCACAATCCTTACATTTATAAGGCTTCTCTCCAGTATGAATTCGCTGGTGTTGAATAAGACTTGAGTGGTAACTGAAGGCTTTTCCGCATTCTTTACATTTATAAGGTTTCTCTCCAGTATGAATTCTCTGATGGTAAGAAAGACCTGAGTGCCCGCTAAAGTCTTTGCCACAATCCTTACATTTATAAGGCCTCTCCCCAGTATGCATTCGCTGGTGTTGAGTAAGAGTTGAGTTCTGACTAAAGGATTTCCCACATTCTGTACATTTATACGGTTTCTCTCCAGTATGAATTCTCTGATGGTAAGTAAGATGTGAACACTGGTTAAATTCTTTGCCACAATCCTTACATTTATAAGGCTTCTCTCCAGTATGAATTTTCTGATGGTAAGTAAGACCTGAGCACTGGTAAAATTCTTTGCCACAATCCTTACATTTATAAGGCTTCTCTCCAGTATGAACTCGCTGGTGTCGATTAAGACTTGAGTAGTGACTGAAGGATTTTTCGCATTCTTTACATTTATAAGGCTTCTCTCCAGTATGAATTCTCTGGTGTTCATTAAGATGTGACTTCTGATTAAAGGCTTTGCCACACTTTGTACATTTATTATGCTTCTCCCCAGTGTGAATTTGCTGATGTTGTCTAAGGTATGAGTAAACCATAAATGCTTTTCCACATTCTTTACATTGGTAAGATTTCTTGCCAGTGTGGACTTGCTGATCTTGACTAAGCTCTGAATTCTGATTAGAAGTGTTGCCACACTCTGTACATTTGAAAGGTTTCTGTCCTGAATGAATTTTCCTGTGTCTACTTAGACTGGATGAGTTAGTAAAGGCTTTCTCACATTTCTTACACTGGTAACTTTTCTGCGGATTCTGAATACTCTGCTGTTGAGTGACATTTGACGACTGATTAGAAACATCAACATATTCACAATTGTAAGTCTTCTTTCTGGTATGTGTACTCTCATTTAGTGGAAGAGCTGATGTTTGATAAAAGATATTCCTCCATGTACTATTTTTAGAATCTTTGTCTGAAGATTGAGGTTGCTGATGTTTCATAGGGTTAGAGTCTTGTTCAGTTTTATACCCAGTTTCATTGCATGAATGGCTTCTCATGCCATCATAAATATTCTTGTAATTATTGGGGGTAGAGCTCTTACTTAAGGCCTGACTCGTGTTATTACATGTGAAAAGTTGTTCCGTATTAAACATATCATGATGTGTATTGAACAATGATGGTGGGATTAATTCTCTTCCATTATTATCAACATTACACATTTTGGAACAGAGAGAAACTGTTTGTTGGTGGAAGAATAATGACCCTTTGCTCACAGACCTCTCAAACTGGTTATATTTTGAGTTTTCCCCATCATTTTTAAATTTCTGGTTTTCAGACGGGCTTGAATGTATGTGTAATTGAAGCCTGTGTTCAGAGTGGCTTGCATGCATATCTGCAGTAGAGACTGGATGACTTACCAGATGTTCCACATTTCCCTTCAGAGAACGTGTATGTTTCAAAAAATGATTTAAGCCTTTGCTTGAAGAGATACACTTCTCTGCAGATGTGGATAACTGAAATGGGTGTTTTCCACAGTTTGACTCACATTGCTCATTTCTTTGGGCAGTAATATCTGCATTGTATGAAACTGTCTCAGTTTCTTTCTGTCCATATAAACATCTTCTAGGTCTTTCACGTACCCCTGAATATTCCTGGTCTTTCATTAAATGTTCATTTCCATGGTGAGCTCTTCCATATATACCTAGGTTTGCTTTTTGCATTAAATTTTCTAATCTTGGATTCTTTGACATCAAACCATGGGTGATGTGAGAAGACACAGCTGAAAGATACCAAATGAAAGTTTTCTTATCTACTACTCTTATCTCCTGGGGCTGGTGTGAGCTCAGCTGGGACAGAAGGGGAGCCTCATGCTCTGTGGGAAGAGAACATGGCAACAGTCTGTGGCAGAAGGACAGAGTGAGACCTGTACACAGGGTACTGATCCCAGCCCTGCCCATCCAGCCTGAAAGGGTGTCCACTGCTGCACACAAAGGCTGGGTGCTGTAATGTGGGGTCTGGAGAGCAGACCCAGGCAGAGGACTGCTGTGGGCTGCGAGGAGACACCCTAGGGAATGGGGGTAAGGGAGGAGCTTATAGAACTCCTATAAGCTAGAATGTTGGCAGAGGAAGCCTGAACCACCAGAGAGCAGAGCACCATTGTTGAATGATGCCCAAAGGGAAGACCCACCATTCGAGCCCCTCTCCCCCTGTGCTGGCCCCTCCTCCCCCAGAACTAGGAAGGGCCACCACTCAGGTGGGCTCTATTGATCTCCAGCCACAGCCTCCCCCCATGCACCTCCTCCACAATCAGCAGACTCCTGTCCTCCGGGGCAGCCTCTGGAGGAGACACCTGTGGGTGGCCCACACACATAGAAGGAGCTGAAAGCTCAGCTGAGTTAAGGAAGAAAAACTGAAGTCTCTCCTCACGGTTGCACAAACCGTGCTTTTATACCTGCAACTGGCTTTGTCAACTCAGCTCCTACAGAGCATCTGAATGGACAACCAGGGCTCCCCCAGTCATGGGAGGTGTAGCTTTAGCAGCTGTAGACTTTGTGGGGATGTATACTAGGGGGTGGGGCCAGGCCAGAGTCTGAGTCCAATAGCACCACAGCAGTTCATGCTCCATGAATGCTATTCTGCAACGTGAGTTCACTGGATCTCTGCTGATGATCCAGTGAAAACAACATCTGAGAGTCACCAGAGCAATGTGCCAGCATGCCCATGGTGGAAGGGGGGCCAAGAGCAGTACCAACATGGGGTCACATGAGACTCACACAGCACATGAGCACACCCCAAGGTGAACATCCCAGACAAGCAATCCTTAGTGGCTTCTCTCCCAGTGGGTGTCCTCCAATCCCACCTGCCTTGACCACAGATCAGAATCACAGTGAAGAAACGAATCTGGGGGCTCTTCTCCACCAACCAGGGAGCAGACCACACCCCTGACAGGGCAGTGACATCCATAGAGCNTCTCTGATGGTAAGAAAGACCTGAGTGCCCGCTAAAGTCTTTGCCACAATCCTTACATTTATAAGGCCTCTCCCCAGTATGCATTCGCTGGTGTTGAGTAAGAGTTGAGTTCTGACTAAAGGATTTCCCACATTCTGTACATTTATACGGTTTCTCTCCAGTATGAATTCTCTGATGGTAAGTAAGATGTGAACACTGGTTAAATTCTTTGCCACAATCCTTACATTTATAAGGCTTCTCTCCAGTATGAATTTTCTGATGGTAAGTAAGACCTGAGCACTGGTAAAATTCTTTGCCACAATCCTTACATTTATAAGGCTTCTCTCCAGTATGAACTCGCTGGTGTCGATTAAGACTTGAGTAGTGACTGAAGGATTTTTCGCATTCTTTACATTTATAAGGCTTCTCTCCAGTATGAATTCTCTGGTGTTCATTAAGATGTGACTTCTGATTAAAGGCTTTGCCACACTTTGTACATTTATTATGCTTCTCCCCAGTGTGAATTTGCTGATGTTGTCTAAGGTATGAGTAAACCATAAATGCTTTTCCACATTCTTTACATTCGTAAGATTTCTTGCCAGTGTGGACTTGCTGATCTTGACTAAGCTCTGAATTCTGATTAGAAGTGTTGCCACACTCTGTACATTTGAAAGGTTTCTGTCCTGAATGAATTTTCCTGTGTCTACTTAGACTGGATGAGTTAGTAAAGGCTTTCTCACATTTCTTACACTGGTAACTTTTCTGCGGATTCTGAATACTCTGCTGTTGAGTGACATTTGACGACTGATTAGAAACATCAACATATTCACAATTGTAAGTCTTCTTTCTGGTATGTGTACTCTCATTTAGTGGAAGAGCTGATGTTTGATAAAAGATATTCCTCCATGTACTATTTTTAGAATCTTTGTCTGAAGATTGAGGTTGCTGATGTTTCATAGGGTTAGAGTCTTGTTCAGTTTTATACCCAGTTTCATTGCATGAATGGCTTCTCATGCCATCATAAATATTCTTGTAATTATTGGGGGTAGAGCTCTTACTTAAGGCCTGACTCGTGTTATTACATGTGAAAAGTTGTTCCGTATTAAACATATCATGATGTGTATTGAACAATGATGGTGGGATTAATTCTCTTCCATTATTATCAACATTACACATTTTGGAACAGAGAGAAACTGTTTGTTGGTGGAAGAATAATGACCCTTTGCTCACAGACCTCTCAAACTGGTTATATTTTGAGTTTTCCCCATCATTTTTAAATTTCTGGTTTTCAGACGGGCTTGAATGTATGTGTAATTGAAGCCTGTGTTCAGAGTGGCTTGCATGCATATCTGCAGTAGAGACTGGATGACTTACCAGATGTTCCACATTTCCCTTCAGAGAACGTGTATGTTTCAAAAAATGATTTAAGCCTTTGCTTGAAGAGATACACTTCTCTGCAGATGTGGATAACTGAAATGGGTGTTTTCCACAGTTTGACTCACATTGCTCATTTCTTTGGGCAGTAATATCTGCATTGTATGAAACTGTCTCAGTTTCTTTCTGTCCATATAAACATCTTCTAGGTCTTTCACGTACCCCTGAATATTCCTGGTCTTTCATTAAATGTTCATTTCCATGGTGAGCTCTTCCATATATACCTAGGTTTGCTTTTTGCATTAAATTTTCTAATCTTGGATTCTTTGACATCAAACCATGGGTGATGTGAGAAGACACAGCTGAAAGATACCAAATGAAAGTTTTCTTATCTACTACTCTTATCTCCTGGGGCTGGTGTGAGCTCAGCTGGGACAGAAGGGGAGCCTCATGCTCTGTGGGAAGAGAACATGGCAACAGTCTGTGGCAGAAGGACAGAGTGAGACCTGTACACAGGGTACTGATCCCAGCCCTGCCCATCCAGCCTGAAAGGGTGTCCACTGCTGCACACAAAGGCTGGGTGCTGTAATGTGGGGTCTGGAGAGCAGACCCAGGCAGAGGACTGCTGTGGGCTGCGAGGAGACATCCTAGGGAATGAGGGTAAGGGAGGAGCTTATAGAGCTCCTATAAGCTAGAATGTTGGCAGAGGAAGCCTGAACCACCAGAGAGCAGAGCACCATTGTTGAATGATGCCCAAAGGGAAGACCCACCATTCGAGCCCCTCTCCCCCTGTGCTGGCCCCTCCTCCCCCAGAACTAGGAAGGGCCACCACTCAGGTGGGCTCTATTGATCTCCAGCCACAGCCTCCCCCCATGCACCTCCTCCACAATCAGCAGACTCCTGTCCTCTGGGGCAGCCTCTGGAGGAGACACCTGTGGGTGGCCCACACACATAGAAGGAGCTGAAAGCTCAGCTGAGTTAAGGAAGAAAAACTGAAGTCTCTCCTCACGGTTGCACAAACCATGCTTTTATACCTGCAACTGGCTTTGTCAACTCAGCTCCTACAGAGCATCTGAATGGACAACCAGGGCTCCCCCAGTCATGGGAGGTGTAGCTTTAGCAGCTGTAGACTTTGTGGGGATGTATACTAGGGGGTGGGGCCAGGCCAGAGTCTGAGTCCAATAGCACCACAGCAGTTCATGCTCCATGAATGCTATTCTGCAACGTGAGTTCACTGGATCTCTGCTGATGATCCAGTGAAAACAACATCTGAGAGTCACCAGAGCAATGTGCCAGCATGCCCATGGTGGAAGGGGGGCCAAGAGCAGTACCAACATGGGGTCACATGAGACTCACACAGCACATGAGCACACCCCAAGGTGAACATCCCAGACAAGCAATCCTTAGTGGCTTCTCTCCCAGTGGGTGTCCTCCAATCCCACCTGCCTTGACCACAGATCAGAATCACAGTGAAGAAACGAATCTGGGGGCTCTTCTCCACCAACCAGGGAGCAGACCACACCCCTGACAGGGCAGTGACATCCATAGAGCCAAGGGGAAGCTCCCTTCAATATCCAGGGGAGGCTCGGGTCACAATAATAGCAATCATAGCCCAGATCAAGGGGATAAGGGTACAAGCCTGTGGACCAACCTCACTCCCTAGGGCTGAGGAGTGCAAGAGGAGCGAGGATCCTGCAGCCTGCAGAACAGACCACAAACCCAGAAAATTGTAACCAAATGAGAGGACAAAGAAGTATGGTGTAGAGAAAGCAGCAAAACAAAAAGCTACAAGAACCACTAAGTGAAGAAGAGACGGGGAGTCTAATGATGACTCTTTGACTTAAGTCATCTTAAATGCAGATGCCACTAGGTGCCCTCTAGTTCTTTAACCCACTTCCTTTTTAGCATGTTTTATATGATGTTTCAATATAAAAATCATAAATGATACTGACATAGGTCTAATCAGAAAGCAAGGACATGTAGGTCAATGTCTGGGGAAGTTAATAACAAGATTAATTAAATAACGAAGCTGTTCTTGAGAAATTAAGAAACGAGACTTTCAAAATATGGTGGGAACACGATCAATGCTCTGTGGAGATCTAATTGGAAAGGAAAAAAAGAGTAGATATCTATACGTGAAATAGATTATCTTTGCTGTACAACATTGTAAACCAGTTACACTCCAATAAGAACTTTTTTAAAAGATTCTATTATCTAAACATTGTAATATTTGAAACCATTAAAAATATGGTAGTAAATGTTTTAAGCTCTTATGCCACTTTATTTGAAAATTCTATGAGTTATTTCAATATATTTGAATCTTTTAACATTGAGGAATTGGGGGCAAATACACTTAACATTTCATATGAGTTCATATGAAGAAAACAGAAACTTTGAAGTAACCCTGAGATGGGCATTCTTTCTCTTTAGGGAGGTTTTCGTTTATGCAGTGAAGAAATTACTTTAAAATTTATAAGATCATATTTGTACCTTCCTGTGTTTTAGAAATTATGTCAGAAAAAAAAAAAAAAAAAAAAGGCCCTCTGTCCCAATATTCCTAGAAATTTGGCAGTATGTCTACAATTCCACTCACACACTGCCCTCTAGGGGTAGAATATTTAATAACAGCGTCTTAGAGTTTTTCAGAAATGTGCAGTTTTCCTAGGCCCTCCCCCGACCCCCCATCCAAGAAATGCAATAGTAATCGATTCATGCTGGTTGTCACAGGCCAAGAGAAGGATTTCAGTTCTCACTGTAATTGAGAAAAGTAACGACTGGAGATGAATTCAGGAATGATTTAAAGAGACAGAATGGGGCTGGTGATATCCGCCTATGAAAGCAACAGAAAGAAACCCAGACTTGTCCAAACTCATTTCCACTGAAGCAGATCATCCCAAACCACATGACAAAGGATGTAATCCTCACTAATCCTTTGACCTGTTGTTGAGTCTTCAGCTCCATCCAGTCACACCTACCTGTGTATATGGCTGGCATCTCTAGTCTCTTTACCTCCCAGGGATTCTTCATTTGCTCCAGAAAAGTGACCAGGTCTGGCTTAGAGACCACAAGATCTGCTCTCAGGAAAAGGAATATTAGTTTTGCTAGAGAATCATCGGTTTCCAATATAATATGTATTCAAGTGAGAAGAGAAGGCACATGTGCTAAGTCTCTCCAGTCATGTCTGACTCTTTGCCACCCTATGGACTGTAGCCCACCAGGCTCTTCTGTACATGGGAGTCTCCAGGCAGAAATACTGAGTGGGTGGCCATGTCCTCCTCCAGGAGTTGTTCCCAACCCAGGGATTGAACCCACCTCTTTTACGTCTCCTGTACTGGCAGGCAGGTTCATAACCACTAGTGCCACCTGGGAAGCCCAGAGAAGGCATGGTAGAATGTTAATACAGCCTAGAACTAAAGTATTTGGGGACATAATTTCCTAAGCTGTATTAACATTCCCTGGTGGCTCAGCTGGTAAAGAAGCCACCTGCACTTTGGGAGACCTGTATTTGATGCCTGGGTTGGGAAGATCCTCTGGAGAAGAGAATGGCTACCCACTCCAGTATTCTGCCCTGGAGAATTCCATGGACTCTTCCAGTGTCGCAAAGAGTCAGACATGACTGTAATCTTGCTCATTACATTATTACGTTATTAATCTTCTAGAGAAGGCATAGTTGAATGTTAACATAGCCTAGAAAATTATATCCCCAATTACTGAAGCACTTTGATAATTAACAAATACATAAAGAAAAGATCTTGAGATTCTAGTCAAGTACTACTAAGGCCAAAGTAAGTAGTAGAAATCTGATTTATAAAGGAGAGTGGCACCCTTTCACACCACAGAACCTACAGAATTGCCACTAAGCTAGAAGAAGCAGGCAGTGTGCATCAAGGAAAAGTTAGAATCATAATGAATCATCTGGAAGTTTTCTTTCTCAACTCATAAATATCCATTTTCCCATAGAAAACAGGGATCTGAAACTATTATAAGGAGCAGAAGATTCTAGGAGACATTCTAGAAATATAGAAACCAAAACTCAGAAGTTAGATAAGGGATTGTGGAAGGCAGTTATCATCACCCAAGGAGGCCAGGTTCCTATAGTTCTCTAACATCACATCCCTGTACAATTCTCGCTGACCGTGGTCCAGGCATTCCCACTCCTCTTGAGTGAAGTCTATGGCCACATCCTGGAATGTCAGCCGTCCCTGAAATACAAAGTACAGGTGCCATGTGGCCATGGGAAGACTTCCTAATGTGACCTAATGAAACCAGAAAGAGAAATGGTTTTGATTTCGGAGAATGTCTGGTGTTACACAAGGATATAATTTTTCCACAGTAATATTTTCTACCACATTTTTAACCACAAGAAAAGAGGGTGAGATACGATCCATCAACCAATACGGAAATTATTCTGATTTGGAAGAGAAATTATAATCAGATCAACATTGGCATATTTATTTTTGAGTGTTGTACTCAGTTGACAGAGGATAAACTGTCTATCAAAAGAAACAGAAAATATTATTTTAAAAAGCGCTTCCTGATCCAAATGTTGTGGCGTGGGCTCAGTGTGCGACATTTTTCAGAAGCTTATTTGAACTAGTAATGTTGAAAATTCTGCTCCATGAGTGACAATGTTTGAACAGAAACAAAGTAGAATAGTAAGCAAAGAATTCATATTTAACTTTGAACTTTAAGTACTTTACAGATTTTACAGGTCAGATAGGATAGTAACCTCAGTGACAAGTAACATTTTAACAATATGGTATATACTACTTTCTGACTGTTTTCCAAGTCTTCAATGTATATTAGAAATAATTTAAAATTAATAATGTTGCTGTAGCATCTTTTGGCAAATATTTTAACAAACATTCTTAAAACGACAGCTTAAGGGATGGAGGAGCCTGGTGGGTTGCCGTCTACAGGGTCGTACGGGGTCGCACAGAGTCAGACACGACTGGAGTGACTTAGCAGCAGCAGTAACTTTTATTTCCGTTTGTAACTCTAGACTTTAATCAAACACAGACAAATGCACAGAGCTAACTCTAATGAAAGTTTATAGAAATTTCTGTATTTGTAAATAATACTATAAATAAGAAAAGTGTTAGTCACTCAGTCGTGTCCTACTCTTTGCAACCCCAGGGACTGTAGCCTGCCAGGCATGTCTGTCTATGGGATTCTCAAGGCACAAATACTGGCGTGGGTAGCTATTCCCTGCTTCAGGGCATCTTCAAAAAAGAAAAAAATCAATCAAATGATGTCAACATGTTCATGCATACAGACATACACTAAAATGGGACAGTATCCTTATTAAGAGAAAAATGGTCATGTCAATAAAATCAGGATAATTTTTAACTGATTAAAAATGTACATAAATATTTGAGGATGATATTGTTAGGTAGGTAGAATAAGGAGAGTCAAAAATGGCGGTGGCTAAAATACAAGGAAGGTCAAAGGAAGGTCCGAGGACCAGAGTGAAGACTTCAGATAGAACAAACTGCACTCCTGGCTAAACCCAATTTGCATAGGGCAGGCCCAGGTGGAGCAACAAATATATAAAAGAGGAGCCAAAGCCCTTTCTCTCTCTCTCTCTTTCTGTCCCGCATGTGTGCTCTGTTTCTCTCTTTCTCTGGCCCCCACACGCTCCTTCACTCTCTTCTCTTCAAGTCTTTGTGTTGGCATGCCCTCACGCTTCGAGCATGGATTCTCCTGCTATCTTCTAAATAAAATAGAGCTGTAACGCTGATTTGCAAAGAGCTATAACACAGTTTGTCCAAGATCCGAGAGCGGCGTTGCACCAAGGGCTTTAATGTCCATCACTCCAAATCTTTGTTGTAATGAGACAAAGAACTGAGGAACATACACTTATATGACAATATTATTTTAATTTTTAATAATAGATATACACAATTATTTAAAAAAAAACAGCTCTGGTTCTGAATTTTTTAATTTCCTGAAAAGTCTACCATTTGCATGGAACTATATTTTAAAATTTAGCACAGTTGAACATAAATTAGCAGTAATATGATTGTTGTAAACATTTTGGAAAATACAGAATTGGAATGAGACTCTATCTGTGATGTGACCTTGGAGTGGACTGGAAATGATCAGACCTGGGCTTGAGTGATGAAAATCCCCACTCCCAAATCCCACCATCTCTATTAAACACACGAGTGTTGTCAACTACAAATCAGCACTTGCCAAGAACATTGCCAGCAAGTGAACAAGACCTTTTAGTAGAAAGTCAAGAAACACCTGGAGTAACAGGCAAATTTGACCTTGGATTGCAGAATGAAGCAGGGCAAAGACTAAGAGTTTTCCCAAGAAAATGCACTGGTAATAGCAAACACCCTCTTCCAACAACACAAGAGAAGACTCTACACATGGACATCATCAGATGGTCAACACCAAAATCAGATTGATTATATTCTTTGCAGCCAAAGATGGAGAAGCTCTATACAGTCAACAAAATCAAGACCAGGAGCTGACTATGCCTCAGATCATGAACTCCTTATTACCACATTCAGACTTAAATTGAAGAAAGTAGGGAAAACTGCTAGACAATTCAGGTATGACCTAAATCAAACGCCTTATGACTCCACAGTGGAAGTGAGAAATACATTTACGGGCCTAGATCTGATAGATAGAGTACCTGATGAACTATGGAATGAGGTTCATGACATTGTACAGGAGACAGGCATCAAGGCCATCCCCATGGAAAAGAAATACAAAAAAGCAAAATGGCTGTCTGGGGGGCCTTACAAATACCTCTGAAAAGAGAAGCAAAAAGCAAAGAAGAAAAGGAAAGATACAAGCATCTGGGTGCAGAGTTCCAAACAATAGCAAGAAGAGATATGAGAGCTTTCTTCTGAGATCAAGGCAAAGAAATAGAGGAAAACAACAGAATGGGAAAGACTAGCGATTTCTTCAAGAAAATTAGAACTACCAAGGGATCATTTCATGCAAAGATGGGCTCAATAAAGGACAGAAATGGTCTGGAATGAACAGAAGCAGAAGATATTAAGAAGAGGTGGCAAAAACACACCAAAGTACTGTACCAAAAAGATCTTCATGACCCGGATAATCACGATGGTGTGATCACTCATCTAGAGCCAGACATCCTGGAATGTGAAGTCAAGTGGGCCTTAGAAAGAATCACTACAAACAAACCTAGTGGAGGTGATGGAATTTCAGTGGAGCTATTTCAAATCCTGAAAGATGATGCTGTGAACGTGCTGCACTCAGTACGCCAGCAAATTTGGAAAACTCAGCAGTGGCCACAGGACTGGAAAAGGTCAGTTTTCATTCCAATCCCAAAGAAAGGCAAGCAAAAGAATGCTCAAACTACTGCACAATTGCATTCATCTCACATGCTAGTAAAGTAATGCTCAAAATGCTCCAAGCCAGGCTTCAGCAATACGCGTGAACCGTGAGCTTCCTAATGTTCAAGCAGGTTTTGAAAAAGGCAGGGAAACCAGAGATCAAATTGCTAATATCTGTTGGATCATGAAAAAATCATCTATTTCTGCTTTATTGACTATGCTAAAGCCTTTGACTGTGTGGATCATAATAAACTGTGGAAAATCCTGAAAGAGATGGGAATACCAGACCTCCTAACCTGCCTCTTGAGAAATCTGTATGCAGGTCAGGAAGCAACAGTTATAACTGGACATGCAACAACAGACTGGTTCCAAATAGGAAAAGCAGTACGTCAAGGCTGTATATTGTCACCCTGCTTATTTAACTTCTATGCAGAGGACATCATGAGAAACGCTGGACTGGAAGAAACACAAGCTGGAATCAAGATTGCCTGGAGAAATATCAATAACCTCAGATATGCAGATGACACCACCCTTATGGCAGAAAGTGAAGACCTAAAAAGCCTTTTGATGAAAGTGAAAGAGGAGAGTGAAAAAGTTGGCTTAAAGCTCAACATTCAGAAAACAAAGGTCATGGCATCCGGTTCCATTACTTCATGGGAAATAGATGTGGAAACACTGGAAACGGTGTCAGCCTTTATTTTGGGGGGCTCCAAAAGCACTGCAGATGGTGACTGCAGCCATGAAATTAAAAGACGCTTACTCCTTGGAAGAACAGTTATGACCAACCTAGATAGTATATTCAAAAACAGACATTACTTTGCCGACTAAGGTCCATCTAGTCAAGGCTATGGTTTTTCCTGTGGTCATGTATGGATGTGATAGTTAGACTGTGAAGAAGGCTGAGTGCCAAAGAATTGATGCTTTTGAACTGTGGTATTGGAGAAGACTCTTGAGTGTCCCTTGGACTGCAAAGAGATCCAACCAGTCCATTCTGAAGATCAACCCTGGGATTTCTTTGGAAGGAATGATGCTAAAGCTGAAACTCCAGTACTTTAGCCACCTCATGTGAAGAGCTGACTCATTGGAAAAGACTCTGATGCTGGAAGGGATTAGGGGCAGGAGGAGAAGGGGCCGACAGAGGATGAGATGGCTGGATGGCACCACGGATTCGATGGACGTGAGTCTAAGTGAACGCAGGGAGTTGATGATGGACAGAGAAGCTTGGCATGCTGTGATTCATGGGGTCACAAAGAGTCAGACAGGACTGAGCATCTGAACTAAACTGAACTGAACTGAACAACAACAAGGGCGTTTGCCATCTGCCTCTGAGGAGAATGAACCCTATGGTGCAGCAACTGACTTAAATCCCTTCGGGGGAGATCAGGGTGGATTGAGGCACTCTGCTCCAGGGAATCTGGTGGAACAGGTCTTTAGAGAGTCACATACTTTCAGGAACTGCTTTCATGATCCCAATCCTTGCATCTCTTCTTATCTAGAAAAGCACTAAACCACTAAATGATGACGTCAGTTCCTCACGACTGGCAGGAAACCTTTTGTAAAGTAAGTGCTTGATTGCACTGAACTCCCCGTCACCAAAGTCACATACTGTCCTTCCCCCACTGTCTCTTTGGAGCAGTTTCTCAGAGTTCTCTGAGAAGCTGTCTCCTGGTCTGCTGTCCTCATTTTGCCCCAAATAAAACTTAATTCACATCTCTCAAATTGTGCATCTGTTTTAGCTGACAGTGTTCATTTTTCAAAGCAAAGAGTAACTAAGAAGATACGGCATTTCCTCATTAACTGTGATAGGCATATCCATCACTTTTTCTTTCTAAGATCCTTGTTCAAGAAGAAAAAAAAAAAAGAATTTCATAGCGTGGAAATCTCACAGAAGCACCTGAGCCAGCCAACGTCAGAGGTCACAGGGTAAGAGTACATGGAAAAACGCATTATCACTGCCAGGCATTTTGGCAATATTAGGAAAACCATGATCTCAATCCATCATGAAAAATGTCAGTTTTCTGCAAATTCCGCCTCCTGTATACCTCACATGATCTGTAGCTTAATAGTCCATTTAATTAGTATATATATATATTTTTAATCGGTATAGAGGATTGTCTCTGCTACTTTAACTTCTGAAAAATTCTGGAATGCTGAGTTCATTCTATTAACAAGGGCATTTTCTTACTGCTGTTCTAGAGAGCTGAATTGTATCCACATGTAAATTCATCGCGGCATTTCCCCGACTTCCCTAAGATCCTAACACTGAACCACATCCCAATGGGAATCTCAGATACCAGTGCCTCCTCTTATTGATCTCTCACAAAGGGAATGTATTCAACATTGAAAGTCACTATTTCATGTTGCAAATTCATCATGCTCTATGAAATGCCAGGATACAGACAATGGAGAACAGGCTCTGGAATATGAGGGAGACGAAACCTGAAGAGCTGGTTTTCACTATTTAAAATTTTTAAAAAAGGAAAAAATAAGAAGGTGATAACAAGTACTTCAGGAAGAAAACTTAGAAGCAGAGAACTAAAGGTTTGCAGATTCTCAGTCCAGGCATGTCAGGAGGAAAAGCAGACACGCCCCAGACCTGGGACAGGACAATTACCTGAGAAGTTGCCATTTCCTCTTCTTCCTCCTGCTCTGCGTCTTCTGTGGGGACACGACGTCTCAAACTCACATTGGCATGTTGAGAAAATACCTTCAAAGGCACCCATACAGCCGGTTAACCTGCAACTGCTGCAGTGAAAAGGAAGAAAAGGTTTTCTTGTTTTTCTCACCCTTTTCGGAGCTCTTTTCTGACTTTCGGTGTTCCTGATCTGTAGTGGGTAATCAAGACTAACCTGATTTGCTAATCACATCCTGCTGCTCCACTCTTTGCAGATCTTCCCGGCTAGTTCCCCTGCTTCCTTTTTGCATTACAGAGAGCAGGCCTCAGAACAATTCACCAGAGACAATGGACCCTACTTCTGGGCTACCTGACCCAGCCTAAGAGGGTTTTGAAAAAATGCAAGAGGAAGAGCTGCATTCAGGAGCCCTGAGGGAAACCTCAGAGTTGGCAGTTCTGAGAACTCAGGAAGGGGGATTTAGGGCGGGAACTTCTAGAAGCAAAGGTCCAGCTGATTGATTCCCTGGGGAGGGGCTCTTTCTAGGAGGGGTGTGGTGGGCCTCGGCCTGTGCCTGCGCCCTTGGGGGAGGGGAGGGGAGAGGAGAGGAGAACTGTTTGGTGGGAATCACATGGTGGTCTTGGGTTCCTGCCAGGCTTTTCTTGCAGAATTCTTTCCGAAGATCTCCTTAGTTTTTTTCACCCATCTCTACAGCCTGAGGACACAGGTTTTGGCAAAATAATTTGCACTGTAACTACCTCTCTGCAGGTGTGGTACCTCCAACTTCAGAGACCAGGAGCCTGGAGGTGTTTCCATCACAACTTTCTTTGAAAATAAACTGGAGACGGCAGGAGGCCTGGCGAGCTGCCGTCCATGGGGTCGTAAAAAGGAGGACAGGACTGAATAGCTGACTGAGCAGGACACGCTAGGTTAACAAGTGTGTGGGCAGAGACAAATGCCTTTGAAAATGATGCCCTAAATGCCATCTGATGACCAACCAAGGAAATAATGATCGGTGTTGTGATACGTTACATTACACATGAATTAACACGTGAGAATGTTGTTCTACTTCCTGTGTGTGTGTTTTTCTAGGTTTTATGAATCAACTGCTACAGTTTGTTGTCAGCTCCATNATGCCAGTTACAGAATAGTTTTTATAAACTAAAAGTTGCAGGCAGGTATAGGTGGGTGGGGTGAGGACAATTTCAGCAAACTGATTGGTGGGCATAGTTTGACCTTTACAGAGATAGGTCTGGAAGTTACTAGGCTGAAACGGCTGATCGACCACCTCGTACCCCGCGGCGGTTGGTCATTCTTCTAGAAAAGATTAACAAAAGAAACGATTACCTGGAGGGCCCCTTCCAAAGCCAGGAAATTAGACTATAGGTTATCAGATAAAGGACAGGTTCCTCCTCCATGAGTCATGACTAGCCCTTAAGAAACAGAACAAAGGGTTGCTTTAAAATTTAACTTTTCCCCTTCAAACCCACATCACCTGGATGTCCTGCATTGGCAGGTAGATTTCTTCCCACTCAGCCACCTGGGAATCTAGTAGGAAATATAGAAGAGATTAAAAAGGTCTGTGGTTGCCATGGGTTTCAAAGGAAGGACTATGAATATCCTAAATCTAGAGAACTTTCAGGACTCTAGTTCAGTTCAGTTCAGTTCATTTCAGTCACTCAGTCGTGTCTGACTTTTATCCAGAGGTATGGAGTGCACATCCCTAAAAGAGAAACAAGGGTAAACTTAAGAGTTTATCTAGTTACTGTCCGTGTAGATTCATCAGTGGTAACAAATGCTCACTCTGGGGGGGAAAGGTAAGTAGGGAGATTGTCCGCGTGTGGGAACAAGAGGTATATGGGAAACGTCTATACCTTATTCTCAATTCTGCTGTGAAACTAAATCTTCCACAAAGTTGATACTGGTGCATGCACACTGAATATTTTTTTAGAATATATAATATTAGAAAGATGGACATGCTTCTATCTTTAATTTTTCCTTAGTCATTATACTTTAAAGATGTGAGAAAATAGAGCTCTCTAAATGGAGCTGACAACAAACTGTAGCAGTTGATTCATAAAACCTAGAAAAACACACACACAGGAAGTAGAACAACATTCTCACGTGTTAATTCATGTGTAATGTAACGTATCACAACACCGATCATTATTTCCTTGGTTGGTCATCAGATGGCATTTAGGGCATCATTTTCAAAGGCATTTGTCTCTGCCCACACACTTGTTAACCTAGCGTGTCCTGCTCAGTCAGCTATTCAGTCCTGTCCTCCTTTTTACGACCCCATGGACGGCAGCTCGCCAGGCCTCCTGCCGTCTCCAGTTTATTTTCAAAGAAAGTTGTGATGGAAACACCTCCAGGCTCCTGGTCTCTGAAGTTGGAGGTACCACACCTGCAGAGAGGTAGTTACAGTGCAAATTATTTTGCCAAAACCTGTGTCCTCAGGCTGTAGAGATGGGTGAAAAAAACTAAGGAGATCTTCGGAAAGAATTCTGCAAGAAAAGCCTGGCAGGAACCCAAGACCACCATGTGATTCCCACCAAACAGTTCTCCTCTCCTCTCCCCTCCCCTCCCCCAAGGGCGCAGGCACAGGCCGAGGCCCACCACACCCCTCCTAGAAAGAGCCCCTCCCCAGGGAATCAATCAGCTGGACCTTTGCTTCTAGAAGTTCCCGCCCTAAATCCCCCTTCCTGAGTTCTCAGAACTGCCAACTCTGAGGTTTCCCTCAGGGCTCCTGAATGCAGCTCTTCCTCTTGCATTTTTTCAAAACCCTCTTAGGCTGGGTCAGGTAGCCCAGAAGTAGGGTCCATTGTCTCTGGTGAATTGTTCTGAGGCCTGCTCTCTGTAATGCAAAAAGGAAGCAGGGGAACTAGCCGGGAAGATCTGCAAAGAGTGGAGCAGCAGGATGTGATTAGCAAATCAGGTTAGTCTTGATTACCCACTACAGATCAGGAACACCGAAAGTCAGAAAAGAGCTCCGAAAAGGGTGAGAAAAACAAGAAAACCTTTTCTTCCTTTTCACTGCAGCAGTTGCAGGTTAACCGGCTGTATGGGTGCCTTTGAAGGTATTTTCTCAACATGCCAATGTGAGTTTGAGACGTCGTGTCCCCACAGAAGACGCAGAGCAGGAGGAAGAAGAGGAAATGGCAACTTCTCAGGTAATTGTCCTGTCCCAGGTCTGGGGCGTGTCTGCTTTTCCTCCTGACATGCCTGGACTGAGAATCTGCAAACCTTTAGTTCTCTGCTTCTAAGTTTTCTTCCTGAAGTACTTGTTATCACCTTCTTATTTTTTCCTTTTTTAAAAATTTTAAATAGTGAAAACCAGCTCTTCAGGTTTCGTCTCCCTCATATTCCAGAGCCTGTTCTCCATTGTCTGTATCCTGGCATTTCATAGAGCATGATGAATTTGCAACATGAAATAGTGACTTTCAATGTTGAATACATTCCCTTTGTGAGAGATCAATAAGAGGAGGCACTGGTATCTGAGATTCCCATTGGGATGTGGTTCAGTGTTAGGATCTTAGGGAAGTCGGGGAAATGCCGCGATGAATTTACATGTGGATACAATTCAGCTCTCTAGAACAGCAGTAAGAAAATGCCCTTGTTAATAGAATGAACTCAGCATTCCAGAATTTTTCAGAAGTTAAAGTAGCAGAGACAATCCTCTATACCGATTAAAAATATATATATATACTAATTAAATGGACTATTAAGCTACAGATCATGTGAGGTATACAGGAGGCGGAATTTGCAGAAAACTGACATTTTTCATGATGGATTGAGATCATGGTTTTCCTAATATTGCCAAAATGCCTGGCAGTGATAATGCGTTTTTCCATGTACTCTTACCCTGTGACCTCTGACGTTGGCTGGCTCAGGTGCTTCTGTGAGATTTCCACGCTATGAAATTCTTTTTTTTTTTTCTTCTTGAACAAGGATCTTAGAAAGAAAAAGTGATGGATATGCCTATCACAGTTAATGAGGAAATGCCGTATCTTCTTAGTTACTCTTTGCTTTGAAAAATGAACACTGTCAGCTAAAACAGATGCACAATTTGAGAGATGTGAATTAAGTTTTATTTGGGGCAAAATGAGGACAGCAGACCAGGAGACAGCTTCTCAGAGAACTCTGAGAAACTGCTCCAAAGAGACAGTGGGGGAAGGACAGTATGTGACTTTGGTGACGGGGAGTTCAGTGCAATCAAGCACTTACTTTACAAAAGGTTTCCTGCCAGTCGTGAGGAACTGACGTCATCATTTAGTGGTTTAGTGCTTTTCTAGATAAGAAGAGATGCAAGGATTGGGATCATGAAAGCAGTTCCTGAAAGTATGTGACTCTCTAAAGACCTGTTCCACCAGATTCCCTGGAGCAGAGTGCCTCAATCCACCCTGATCTCCCCCGAAGGGATTTAAGTCAGTTGCTGCACCATAGGGTTCATTCTCCTCAGAGGCAGATGGCAAACGCCCTTGTTGTTGTTCAGTTCAGTTCAGTTTAGTTCAGATGCTCAGTCCTGTCTGACTCTTTGTGACCCCATGAATCACAGCATGCCAAGCTTCTCTGTCCATCATCAACTCCCTGCGTTCACTTAGACTCACGTCCATCGAATCCGTGGTGCCATCCAGCCATCTCATCCTCTGTCGGCCCCTTCTCCTCCTGCCCCTAATCCCTTCCAGCATCAGAGTCTTTTCCAATGAGTCAGCTCTTCACATGAGGTGGCTAAAGTACTGGAGTTTCAGCTTTAGCATCATTCCTTCCAAAGAAATCCCAGGGTTGATCTTCAGAATGGACTGGTTGGATCTCTTTGCAGTCCAAGGGACACTCAAGAGTCTTCTCCAATACCACAGTTCAAAAGCATCAATTCTTTGGCACTCAGCCTTCTTCACAGTCTAACTATCACATCCATACATGACCACAGGAAAAACCATAGCCTTGACTAGATGGACCTTAGTCGGCAAAGTAATGTCTGTTTTTGAATATACTATCTAGGTTGGTCATAACTGTTCTTCCAAGGAGTAAGCGTCTTTTAATTTCATGGCTGCAGTCATCATCTGCAGTGCTTTTGGAGCCCCCCAAAATAAAGGCTGACACCGTTTCCAGTGTTTCCACATCTATTTCCCATGAAGTAATGGAACCGGATGCCATGACCTTTGTTTTCTGAATGTTGAGCTTTAAGCCAACTTTTTCACTCTCCTCTTTCACTTTCATCAAAAGGCTTTTTAGGTCTTCACTTTCTGCCATAAGGGTGGTGTCATCTGCATATCTGAGGTTATTGATATTTCTCCAGGCAATCTTGATTCCAGCTTGTGTTTCTTCCAGTCCAGCGTTTCTCATGATGTCCTCTGCATAGAAGTTAAATAAGCAGGGTGACAATATACAGCCTTGACGTACTGCTTTTCCTATTTGGAACCAGTCTGTTGTTGCATGTCCAGTTATAACTGTTG
>SJYW01053580.1:361105-410069 GCA_006410735.1 Raphicerus campestris | reverse complement strand
TCCAAGGAGTAAGCGTCTTCTAATTTCATAGCTGCAGTCACCATCTGCAGTGATTTTGGAGCCCCCCAAAATAAAGTCTTACACTGTTTACACTGTTTCTCCATCTATTTTCCCATGGAATGATGGGACCGGATGCCAGGATCTTTGTTTTCTAAATGTTGACTTTAAGCCAACTTTTTCCCTCTCCTCTTTTACTTTCTTCAAGAGGTTTTTTAGTTCCTCTTCACTTTCTGCCATAAGGGTGGTGTCATCTGCATACCTGAAGTTATTATTTCTCCCAGCAATCTTGATTCCAACTTGTGTTTCTTCCAGTACAGCGTTTCTCATGATGTCCTCTGCATAGAAGTTAAATAAGCAGGGTGACAATATACAGCCTTGACGTACTCCTTTTCCTATTTGGAACCAGTCTGTTTTTCCATGTCCAGTTCTAACTGTTGCTTCCTGGCCTGCATACAGATTTCTCAAGAGGCAGGTTAGGTGATCTGCGTAGATCGTTGATATTGTTTAGTCTCTAAGTCATAACTGACTCTTTTGCGATCTCATGGCCTAAAGCCTTCCAGGCTCCTCTGTACTTGGGATTGCCCAGGCAGGAGTGGGTTGCTGTTTCCTTCTTCAAGGAATCTTCCCAACCCAGTAATCCAGCCCACATCTCCTGAACATTGAGTCACCAGAGAAGTTTTAGAGGTAGATTAGGCCTTGTAAAGGATTGGTAAAATTGAAAATGTAACAGAAATTATTAAAAATTAAATACATAAAGAAATATTTGAAAAGCTAAAGGACTTCCCTTGTGCTCCAATGGTTAAGAATCTGCCAGCCAATGCAGGGGACACAGATTTGACCCCTAGTCTGGAAGGATTCCACATGCTATAGAGCAAGCAGCCTGTGCACCACTACTGAGCCCACACTCCACAACCACTGAAACCCGTGTACCTTAAGGACCATCAGTTAGGTGTGGAATAACTTCAAGCAACTTAATATGCAAACAAAAAAAACACATTGAAAGATGTTCAACACCACTATTTATTAAATAAATCAAAATTACAATACGATATAAGCTTATACCACTCAGAATGGCCATCATCAATGAGTCTACAAATAATAAATACTGTAGAGAGTGTAGAGAAAAGGAAATCCGCCTACACTGTTGGTGAAACATACACTGGTATAGTCACTATGGAGAACAGTAAGAAGGTTTCTTTAAAAACTAAAACAGAGCTACTGTACAATCCAGCAATCTCACTCTTGGTCAGATATCCAGAGAAAACCATAATTCAAAAATATACATGCAATCCAGTGTTCCCCGCAGCACTATTTACAATAGCCAGGATCTGGAAGCAACCTAAATATCCATCAACAGAAGAACAGATGAAAAAGGAGTGTTACATATATATAATGGAATATTACTCAACCATGAAAAGAACAAAATAATTTTACTTGTAGCAACATGGACAGACCTAGAGGTTGTCATACTAGGTGAAGTAAGTCAAACAGAAAAAGACAAATATTGCTTATATGTAAACTAAAAAATATGATATTGCATATGTGTGGAATCTAAAAAATGGTACAAATGAACTTGGTTACAAAATCAAAATAGAGTCACAAAGGCAGAAAACAAATTCATGTTTACCAAAGGGAAGACGAGGAATAAATTGGGATATTGGGATTGACATATGCACCCTATTTTATATAAAATAGATAACAAATAAAAATCTACTGTGTAGCATGGGAAACTCTATTCAATACTCTGTAATGGACAATATGGGAAAAGAATCTAAAAAAGACTGGATATATGTGAATGTATAACTGGTTCAATTTGCTATATAGCAGAAATAAGCACAACATTGTGAATCAACCACAGTCCAATTTTAAAAATTATACAGGCTTAAAGAATATTCATGAAACACTACACCCAACATCAAAATACACATTCTCTTCAAGAGCAAACAGACTATTTGCCAAGATAGACCACAATTTAGGCCATAAAATAAGTCTCAATAAATTCAAAATTATTCAAGTCATAAAAATGTTCTCCGACTACAACAGAATTAAAATAGATGTCAGCAACAGAACAATCTCTGGAAATCATCAAATATTTAAAAAATAATAACACACTTCCAAATAACCAATGAATCAAAGGAGAAATAGGAAAATTAGAAAATATTTTAAACTGAATAAACACTAAATATCAGAAAGCAATATTAAGGGGGAAATTATAGCACTAAGTATCTATATTAAAAGAAGTCAACCTCAGTTTTCACCTTAAGAAAAGCAATTAGAAAAAGAAAAGCAAATAAGCCTCCCCCAAAGCAAAACATGAACATAAATGCAAAAATTATAAACCAAATTTTAGTAAATAGAATTTAACTCTCTATCTCAGTCTCTTATAGACAGATATAAATATGAAACTGCTAAAAAAAATGGTATTAGAGAAAATTAACACACACATAATAGCTATTCCTGAAGTCTGACCACACAATTTCTACTGATGAGTTTTTTGTAAATAAGATTGCTTTTAAAATCTAGATGATAAATGGTTATATTGTGGCAATTAAAATAATACTAAAATCTGAATGAGATGTAAATGAATACATATATCTTGGGATAAGATTTCCAGTAACATCACCATAAAGCGATACACAAATAGACTCTAAGAAAGTGGTGAGTCAAAATAATGTTTTGAGTGATGAAAAATTAATGATATCTTAGGAAATGTGACTTTTTAAATTAGCATTTAAAAGCAAATTTAGTATTTGCTAAATATGTGATTTTAAATAAGTTTTTGTAACTAAATTGGCCTACTAATAAGTAAAATGGGGGCAATTCTGCATTTAGTGTTTCTTAATATTGGGCATAAAAGTTTAGCATATTACATTATTGATGTGGAAAATGATTACATGTTGTTAAGTAAAAGGTTTTTATTAAGTAGCACATAATGTGATTTTTTGTAAAAGGAGAATGTATATTTTTGCAAAACTCCTCTTGGAAAGATGGTGACCGATATATTGACTGAGATTATCACTAAATGGTAGAATGAGATTAAAGGTAACTTTTTGTTTCAATTATTCCTTCTGTCAAAATTTTCTACAATAAACATAATTTTGGTATTATAAAAATGAAAGACAAGAAATGAACATCTTCACTGAAGCCACATCCACTTTACACCTAATTATTTGATTTACAATGACAGATCTGTTTATCTAATAAGACGTCACTAATTTGTAGTATTTCACTCTAGTTATACTACTTTTAATTTCCATTTCTACAATTTTAAATTTCAAAGAGATTTTTGTTACTTTAAATTGGTTACTAAAGAATAAGAAAAATCCTATTTGTTGTATATGTTCAGGTCATAAAAATACACTTAGTATATCAAGAGCACCCAACAATCAATCTTTTCTTCATTTTTAAAAGTAGATAAGTAATTTAATTACAGTTCTTATTTTATACTTCTGACAAAATGTGGTCCACTGGAGAAGGGAATGACAGACCACTTTAGTATTCTTGCCTTGAGAACCCCATGAGTAGTATAAAAAGGCAAAAAGACAAGACACTGAAAGGTGAATGCCCCATGTCAGCAGGTGCCAATGCTATAGGAGATCAGGGGAGAAATAACTCCAGAAAGAATGAAGGGATGGAGCCAAAGAAAAACAACAGCCACTTGTAGATGTGACTGGTGATGGAAGTAAAGTCCAATGCTGTAAAGAGCATTATTGCATAGGAACCTGGAATATTAGGTCCATGAATCAAGGCAAATTGGAAATGATCAGACAGGAGATGGCAAGAGTGAACACTGACATTTTAGGAATCAGAAAGTGAAAATGGACTGGAATGGGTGAATTTAACTCAGATGACTATTATATTGACTAGTGTGGGCAAGAATCCCTTAGAAGAAATGGAGTAGCCATCAGAGTCTACAAGAGAGTCCGAAATGCAGTACTTGGATGCAATCTCACAAATGACAGAATGATCTCTGTTCATTTCCAAAGCAAACCATTCAATATCACAGTAATCTAAGTGTATGCCCCAACCAGTAACACTGAAGAAGCTGAAGTTGAATGGTTCTATGAAGGCCTACAAGACCTTCTAGAACTAACACCCAAATAAGATATTCTTTTCATTATAAGAGACTTCTACAAAAGTAGAAGTCAAGAGAAACCTGGAGTAAAAGCAAATTTTGGGTTTGAATACAGAATGAAGCAGGGTAAAGGCTAATAGAGTTTTCCCAAGAGAGCACACTGGTCATAGCAAACACCCTCTTCCAACAACACAAGAGAAAATTTATACATGGACAACACCACATGGTCAATACTGAAATCAGATTGAGTATATTCTTTGTAGTCAAAGATGGAGAAGCTCTATACAGTCACAAAAACAAGACAGGGAGCTGATTGTGGCTCAGAACATGAACACGTTAATACCAAACTCAGACTTAAAGTGAAAAAAGTAGGGAAAACCACTAGACCATTCAGGTATGACCTAAATCAAATCCCTTATGATTATACAGTGGAAGTGAGAAATAGATTTAAGGGACTGGATATGATAGAGTTCCTGAAGGACTATGGACAGAGGTTCATGACATTGTACAGGAGGCAGGAATCAAACCATCCCCAAGAAAAAGAAATGCAAAAAGGCAAAATGGTTGTCTGAAGAGGCCTTACAAATAACTGTGAAGGAAGAGAAGCGAAAAGCAAAGGAGAAAAGTAAAGATATAAGCATATGAATGCAGAGTTCCAAAGAATAGCAAGGAGAGATAAGAAGGCCTACCTCAGTGATCAGTGAAAAGAAACAGAGGAAAACAATAGAATGAGAAAGATTAGAGATCTCTTCAAGAAAATTAGAGATACTAAGGGAACATTTCATTCAAAGATGGCACAATAAAGGACAGAAAAGGCATGGACCTAACAAAAGCAGAAGATATTAAGAAGTGGAAAGAATGCACAGAAAATCTATACAAAAAAAGATATTCATGACCTACAGCCAGACATCCTGGAATGCAAAGTGGGCCTTAGAAAGCGTAACTACAAACAAAGCAAGTGGAGATGATGGAATTCCAGTTAAGCTATTTCAAATCATAAAAGATGATGCTGTGAAAGTGTTGCACTCAATATGTCAGCAAATTTGGAAAACTCAGCAGTGGCCACAGGACTGGAAAAGGTCCGTTTTCATCCCAAAGAAAGGCAATGCCAAAAAATGCTCAAACTACCGCACAATTGCACTCATCTCACACACTAGTAAAGTAATGCTAAAGATTCTCCAAGCCAGGCTTTAACAGTATGTGAATCATGACCTTCCAGATATTCAAGCTGGATTTAGAAAAGGCAGAGAAACCAGAGATCAAACTGCCAACATTTGTTGGATCATTAAAAAAGCAAGAGTGCCCCAGAAAAACATCGACTTCTGCTTTACTGACTATGCCAAAGCCTTTGACTGTGTTCATCACCACAAACTGTGGAATGTTCTTATAGAGTTGGGAATACCAGACCATCTGACCTGCCTCTTGAGAAACCTATATGCAGGTCAGGAAGCAACAGTTAGAACTGGACATGGAACAACAGACTTGTTTCAAATCAGGAAAGGAGTAGGTCAAGGCTGTATATTGTCACCCTGCTTATTTAACTTCTATGCAGAGGACATCATGAGAAACGCTGGGCTGGAAGAAGCACAAGCTGGAATCAAGATTGCCGGGAGAAATATCAATAACCTCAGGTATGCAGATGACACCACCCTTTTGGCAGAAAGTGAAGAACTAAAAACCCTCTAGATAAAAGTGAAAGAGGAGAGTGAAAAAGTTGGCTTAATACTCAACATTCAGAAAACTAAGATCGCGGCATCCAGTCCCATCACTTTATGGCAAATGGAAGGGGAAACAGTGACAGACTTATTTTGGAGGTCTCTAAAATCACTGCAGGTGATGACTGCAGCCATGAAATTAAAAGACACTTGCTTCTTGGAAGAAAAGATGCTTGTTCCTTGGAAGAAAAGTTATGACCAACCTAGGCAGCTTATTAAAAAGCAGAGACATTACTTTGCCCACAAAGGTCCGTCTCATCAAGGCTATGGTTTTTCCAGTAATCATGTATGGATGTGAGAGTTGGAGTATAAAGAAAGCTAAGTGCCAAAGAGCTGATGCTTTTGAACTGTGGTGTTGGAGAGGACTCTTGAGAGTCCCTTGAACTGCAAGGAGATCCAACCAGTCCATTCTAAATCAGAGCTAAGATATTCTAGGCACTTCCCTGGTGACTCAGTCAGTAAAGAACCCACGTGCAATGTAGTAGACACAGTTAGACCCCTGATTAAGGAAGAACCCCTTGAGTGGGAAATGGCAACCCACCCCAGTCCTGAATATTCATTGAAAGGACTGATGCTGAAGCTAAAGCCCCACTACTTGGCTACCTGATTTGAAAAACTGACTCATTTGAAAAGACCCTGATGCTGGCAAAGATTGAAGATGAGGGGGAGAAGGGGGCTACAGAGAATGAGATGATTGCATGGCATCACTGACTCAATGGACATGAGTTTGGGTAAACTCTGGGAGTTGGCGATGGACAGGGAGGCCTGGAATGCTGCCATTCATGGGGTTGCAAAGAGTCAGACATGACTAAGTGACTGAACTGAACTGATCTTGTTCCTAATTCATCAGAGCTAACGGTATTCTCGGGGCTTCCCTGGTGGCTCAGTCAGTAAAGAACCCACGTGCAATGTAGTAGACGCAGTTAGACCCCTGATTAAGGAAGAACCTCTCAAAAGGGAAATGGCAAGCCACTCCAGTATTCTTGCCTGGGAAATCTCATGGACAGAAGAACCTGGTGGGCTATAATTCATAGGGTTGCAAAGAGTCAGACACACCTTTCTTCCCCTTGCCCATCCCAATAAACATGAAGACAGCCTCAGCAATTAATCCTTCAAAGAAGGTATATCAATTGATCAACCAATTTATACTTCTGCTTTAGTCGTTCTGATTAAGACCCTGTTTATTCACTGTGAATAAGGCCCTAGGAGATGAAAATCTTTATGAGGATTCAAAATGAGTTCAAAAAACCATGTATGAATCAAAACTGAATTGATATCTTAGAAACAGGGAAAAGGGAACAAAAACAGAATGGAGAATCTGGCCTTTCAAGAAAAGGGATGAGTTTAATGAGAGTTTCCAGGGCAACCTATGTTGGAGAAAGTACATGGAGGTAAGATAAACGTATATATATTGGGATACAATGAATAACCCTGCTTGGAGGAAATTGGTTTTATTACTGAAAGTGAAGGCACTTTATGGAAGAAGATTACATCACTAGTGACTCTTGGGATCCCATGGACTATAGCCCACCAGGCTCCTCTGTCCATGGAATTGTCCAGGCCAGAATACTGGAGTGGGCAGCCTTTCCCTGCTCCAGGGGATCTTCCAGATCCAGGGATCAAACCTGAGTCTCCTGTGGCGCAGGCGGTCTCCTGCATTACAGGTGCATTCTTTACTGACTCAGCCACCAGGGAATTGTACTGAGGTGCAGTGAGAAGAAAGTGTTACGGATTATAGATGATCTTGAAGATCAGACTGAAAAGCATGGCTTCACATAATAGACAACTTATACACGCATATCTTGTTTTCTTGTACTTCGCTTTATCTGTTTCATAGATACTGAATTTTTTGCAAATTGAAGGTTCGTGGCAATCTTGAGTTGAGCCAGTCTATCAGCACCATTTTTTCCAACAGCTTTTGTCCTCATATTTTGATAATTCTCATAATAATTGCAAACTCTTTCAATATTATATTTGTTATGGTGACCAGTGATATTTAATGCTGCTAGTACAAAATATTATGACTTACTGAAGGCTTGATGATGGTTAGAGCTTTTTAACAAAGTATCTTTTAATTGAAGTTATATAGTTTTTTTTAAAGACATAATGCCATTACACATTTAGTAGTCTACAGTATATTTCAAATATAACTTTTATATGCACTGAGAGAATAAAAAATTTGTGTGACTCCCTTTATTGCAATATTCTCTTTCTTGTGATGATCTGAACAGAATATTTTTGAGGTTTGTCTGCATCCATCACAATAGTTTAAGATAATGTGTCATGGCAGAATTATTATTTTTACACTGAATTGGTAATGAATTAAAGAATGAAAAGGGGAAATAAGGTTTAAGAAAGCTCATTAGAAAGATGTTGCAAAAACCTGGCTATGGGGCAATGGACCTTGAATTAGGGTGGTACTGAAAATGGAGCAGAGAGTATGTCAAGAAGAAAAATTCAGGAAATAAAAATAATAATGGGGTAACAGATAGGGTTATGGGAAGGCAAAAATATGAGGACTTGAAGACATTTCAAAGCATAAAAGAATTTTGGTACAAATGACAGAAATGAAAACAGTGGGGTGGGACTCACGTCACAGAATTTGTGCCGATTCATATCATTGTTGCTAATATCATTTTTGGTTCTTTAAGTAGCTTCCCTGGTGGCTTAGCTGATAAATAATACACCTGCAAGACTGCCATCAATGAAGGAGACACAAGTTTGATCCTCGGGTCAGGAAGATCCCCTAGAGAAGGAAATAGCAACCTACCCCAAAATTCTTGCCTGGAAAATCCCAAGGACAGAGGAGCCATGTGGGCTACAGTCCATGGCGTTGGAAGAGTCAGACACAACTGAACAACTCAACCACCAAGTAGATAAAAAGCTTTTGTTGTAGTAACTTAGAAGTGATGAAAATAAAAAACCTTTCCTGGCCTCTCATTTAAAAGACAGTGTTTACATAAAGAAATACAAAAAAGTTTTCAGGAAATCCTAAAATGGTATTTTCCAATACAGAGTTGTATATTTCCACTACTCAGTAGACAGATCTGGCAAAACAAATATTAAACTTTAGTCTTATTTAGATGACATTAAAATTCATCATATATTTCTAACGATTGTTTTCATTTAACCTTGAATAAAAAAACCAAATATGTGTATGTATTTTCCATGGTTTCTTCTGGCTCTACATACATAGCCTCTGAGTTTTAACAGCCCTTTTGAAGTCTAATTGGAATAGGCAATGCACTGTGTTCACCGATATCATTTTGAAACTGTCTGACCCGTTATTACATAAAGATGAGCGTTTCACTTAATAAAGACTTAGAGTAACACAATTTGTTACACCATAATTAAAGATGGACACATCTGTTCCATTTTAATTCAAACCCTTTGAACATAATTACATAAAGCTGCAAGAACAGAAATTCTGTCTTAGAAATTTACTATCAAAAAAAAAATTATTCTGTCTACAGAAACTACATGGGCAAAGGACAAATTGTAAAATGAAGTCAAATCAATGTCTCTTCTGTATCAAAGCATGAAATATAGCTAAGATCCCAGATTAAAGTACTGTCCCCATATGAAAACCATAATTAGTTAAGGAAACCCAGGTGAAGGCCAATTATTACAGAAAGTATTAGCATTCCATCCCCGTGGAGCGGTACTATCTTTATATATTCTCTTAGCCCACAGATACATAAAAAAGGAGGGAACAAATACTAAAATAGTTGAAAGGAAAACAAACAGAAGATATTCAACATTTATGTATTACCTTTAAACTTCCTACTACATTCTAAATGTTCAATCATAATAATTTCCTAGACCTTGCTTAAAAACAGTGTATCCTCTTTATAAGGACCAAACTATTTTATCCAAAATAGTTTTTAGGTTAACAGTAATCAGATGTATAAATAAAGAAAGCAGAAGTAAGGGAAACCTATGATTTCAGAATAAATTCTGAGTATTTAATAACATGAGTTAAATGGCAAACCATGCACACAAATATCCCTGAAATGTAGGCTGTTTGTTAGTCTGTTTTATTTATGTTTCCATATCCTGAAGATGGCTTAATGAGGAGACGCAATCAGGATTAGCTAAGCAGTGAGAAGTTGGAGGGAACAGGGTGGCAGTAAGATTTATATAAATATTTGCAGAGACTGGGAAGAGCAGATGCTCCTATAATCCAGACAATGTGTGTGCACTCCATTTTAAAATAAAATAAAACAGTTGAAAGCCAAAATATAATTAATCAGAGGAAATGCTTTAATCAACATCTTCCAAATCCTTAAGCTCTGCTGAAAAGATTAAAGAAACAAAAAAGAAATTAAAATATGATATTCAAAAGGAAACTAGAATTGGTCTATTCCTGATGTTCTTTTATTTCAGATGTTGGATTGAGCATGCAATTAATACGTTTCAGACTGTCGCCAACTAGTTAAATTTCCTAGGTGTTTAAGATACTAAATAAATCAGCTAAGACTTACTGTATAATTTACAATGTAGCAATGATAGTTTTCTCTCTTCATTATTAATTTATCATGAGACATGTGTATGCATGCCCTTATTTCCTGTAGTTCTACACAGAGACCTCAAGGAGAAAGCAACTTAAATGAGTGTCAATTTTATATTCACAGGTTACCTACAAAGATGAAAAAGAAGTTGCACATCAAGAAAGAAGTATATCAATCTATGCAGATATCCAACATGAGTCATATAGACCCAAAACAAGTGTTATTAACTTTAAACTCCGCTCTGGGCTCTGTTTTTCTAAATTCAGGGTCTCTCTTGTATTATTTCTGTTGTTTTCTGCCAAAGATTTGATGAACTACTCAATATGAACCTGTAATTATTACTAAAGCTCAAAGAAGAACAATTTAAACAGAGGATTTCAAAACAATGTCACAAGGAAATAAAAAGCACATGCATTCATGGCAAATTCAAAATATACTAATATTTAAAGCTCAGAGCCCTTGCTCTTTCCACAAACAAAATTTTGTTGATGACAGGAGTCACTTCACATATTCATATACCACACCAGAATATTATAAGCAGTTTTTAAACATAAGATTAGCTCCTATAGACAGTTAACAGCTTAGCACTATTAATTGCAAGAAAACATTTGAAACAGAACTTGAGCCTGATTATAATTTCTGGTAGAAATTTTATAAGTTTCTGCTAAAATTTTACTACACATTCTCTAGCACTCTGAATTAGAAGTCATGAAATCTTAAAGAATTTGATCTTGCAAAAACACTGCTGAAATTATTATTACTGAAGTGCCATGAAACAGAATTTCTTATATTTGCCCTCCTAAAAATAAATGTTAATGATAAAAAGACTAGTAGTATATCTGAGAAATCTATTGTGAAATCTAGACTGGGAAAGTGAAAGCAGCTAAGCGGCAGTTTTTTTCTCTGTTCTATCACTGTTATGGTAATTTTGAAGGGCATATACATGGCACTTATTTTCTTCTTATATACTACTTGCTTTATATTCTGTTCTAACAAAAGAACAAAATATCAAACAGCTAATATATAACTGAAAAGAAGATATAAAGATTCTTGACTCAGTCTCTAGATGGCTTTTGGCATTTGTTTCATAATTTATGTGCAATGGCCCTTTAATTCTCAAATCACTGACCCTGTGTGGTAAGTTTACTATGATTAAAATAGTCCATATTTTACTTGCAGAAAATAATTCTGAAAAGTTACCCTGTTGGATTTACATATCAATGCTAATCTTTATCAAATAAGGTTATGTTACTCAAATTAATGATTTCACAGAGCAAACTCAACTAGAGATTTGTAACCAAGCCCAATAATAATGTTTATTAAGAATATGGTCATTTCTGTCAACACATTCACTGGAGTGATAAGAAGCAGAGAGTAGTCACAAGAATGTTCTCTTTATTCTGTCTCCTTTTTCTCCATTCTTATCTGTACACCACAGAGAGGGACACAGAGTTTAATTATTGTGGTTGTTGAATATCATTATCATCATCATCCAAGTTTATCACTTGGCATAAGGAAATCAGAAATTAATTTCTGTTGGGGATGCTGAGGCTGGGACCCAATATCTGGAAATCCAAGTCTCATCTCTGCCATTATGTTGCATTGTAATCATCTGCATGGGTTAAGGAGACTGGTATAAGGACATGTCACCCCAAGGACCTTGTACCTTGGGCATTGTCTGCAGCAGGTCAAGATATGAATATAACTAACTATGTATGAAAATCATGCATAAATCTTTAACTGTGATGTCTGATAAGACATCCCCTAACCAAATATAACTATTAAAATATAAAGAAATCAATAGGAAATAAAATGTAAATTTTCATTTCTCATTCATTGAAGCCAAATTTCAAGTGTTCATAGCCCCACATAGCTAGTGGCATCCCATAAGAAAGAAAATTCTTCATAAATGATTAGTTTTTGTAACTGGGGAAAATACAGATCAAAATGATCAATGTACAAAATTATCACCCTGTTTCCAATAAGAAATGGATGTAGCAGAGTCATTTACAAAATTGTGGTTCTTTCTAACTGTGGTTCTAACACTTTTGCTCTCCCTGACAATGGAGCAAGACATGCAAATGACTCTTTTCCTTTTTAATAAGAAGTTCTGAGTATATATGTGACCTGTGAACTTCCAGATGTTCAAACTGGTTTTAGAAAAGGCAGAGGAACCAGAGATCAAATTGCCAACATCCACTGGATTATCAAAAAGGCGAGAGTTCCAGAAAAACATCTATTTCTGCTTTATTGACTATGCCAAAGCCTTTGACTGTGTGGATCACAATAAACTGTGGAAAATTCTGAAAGAGATGGGAATACCAGACCACCTGACTTGCCTCTTGAGAAACCTATATGCAGGTCAGGAAGCAACAGTTAGAACTGGACATGGAACAACAGACTGGTTCCAAATAGGAAAAGGAGTACGTCAAGGCTATATATTGTCACCCTGTTTAACTAGTATGCAGAGGACATCATTAGAAATGCTGGTCTGGATGAACTACAAGCTGGACTCAAGATTGCCGGGAGAAATATCAATAACCTCAGATATGCAGATGACACCACCCTTATGGCAGAAAGTGAAGAAGAACTAAAGAGCTCTTGATTAAAGTGAAAGAGGAGAGGGAAAAAGTTGGCTTAAAGGTCAACATTCAGAAAACAAAGATCGTGGAATCCAGTCCCATTACTTCATGGCAAATAGATGGGGAAACATTGGAAACAATGGCATACTTTTATTTTATGGGCTCCAAAATCACTGCAGATGGTGACTGCAGCCATGAAATTAGAGATGCTTACTCCTTGGAAGGAAAGTTATGACCAACCTAGACAGCATATTACTTTGCTGACTAAGGTCCATCTAGTCAAGGCTATGGTTTTTCCAGTAGTCATGTATGGATGTGAGAGTTGGACTATAAAGAAAGCTGAGTGCCAAAGAACTGATGCTTTTGAACTGTGGTGTTGGAGAAGACTCTTGAGAGTCCTTTGGACTGCAAGAAGATCCAACCAGTCCATCCTAAAGGAAATCAGTCCTGAATATTCATTGGAAGGACTGATGCTCAAGCTAAACTCCAATACTTTGGCCACCTCATGTGAAGAGTTGACTCATTGGAAAACACTCTGATGCTGGGAGGGACTGAGGGCAGGAGGAGAAGGGGATGACAGAGGATCAGATGGCTGGATGGCATCACTGACTCAATGGACATGAGTTTGAGTAAGCTCTGGGAGTTGGTGATGGACAGGGAGGCCTGGCGTGCTGCGATTTATGGGGTCACAAAGAGTCGAACACGACTGAGCAACTGAACTGAAAGCCAAATTTGGGTTGTAATTTCTGATTATAATCAAAGTGAAACTATAAAATAATACTGTGGGAGTAATACTAATAAAGAAGTAGCATTTACTGGATATCCATGAAATATCAAGAGATGTTAAGTATTTAACATAATTATTCTAGTCTTTGTAATTATTGCCCCATCTCACAGAAAAGGAAACAACTGTTCATAGAAGTTCATAACTTGCTTAATGGAACATGGCNATTAGAAATGCTGGTCTGGATGAACTACAAGCTGGACTCAAGATTGCCGGGAGAAATATCAATAACCTCAGATATGCAGATGACACCACCCTTATGGCAGAAAGTGAAGAAGAACTAAAGAGCTCTTGATTAAAGTGAAAGAGGAGAGGGAAAAAGTTGGCTTAAAGGTCAACATTCAGAAAACAAAGATCGTGGAATCCAGTCCCATTACTTCATGGCAAATAGATGGGGAAACATTGGAAACAATGGCATACTTTTATTTTATGGGCTCCAAAATCACTGCAGATGGTGACTGCAGCCATGAAATTAGAGATGCTTACTCCTTGGAAGGAAAGTTATGACCAACCTAGACAGCATATTACTTTGCTGACTAAGGTCCATCTAGTCAAGGCTATGGTTTTTCCAGTAGTCATGTATGGATGTGAGAGTTGGACTATAAAGAAAGCTGAGTGCCAAAGAACTGATGCTTTTGAACTGTGGTGTTGGAGAAGACTCTTGAGAGTCCTTTGGACTGCAAGAAGATCCAACCAGTCCATCCTAAAGGAAATCAGTCCTGAATATTCATTGGAAGGACTGATGCTCAAGCTAAACTCCAATACTTTGGCCACCTCATGTGAAGAGTTGACTCATTGGAAAACACTCTGATGCTGGGAGGGACTGAGGGCAGGAGGAGAAGGGGATGACAGAGGATCAGATGGCTGGATGGCATCACTGACTCAATGGACATGAGTTTGAGTAAGCTCTGGGAGTTGGTGATGGACAGGGAGGCCTGGCGTGCTGCGATTTATGGGGTCACAAAGAGTCGAACACGACTGAGCAACTGAACTGAAAGCCAAATTTGGGTTGTAATTTCTGATTATAATCAAAGTGAAACTATAAAATAATACTGTGGGAGTAATACTAATAAAGAAGTAGCATTTACTGGATATCCATGAAATATCAAGAGATGTTAAGTATTTAACATAATTATTCTAGTCTTTGTAATTATTGCCCCATCTCACAGAAAAGGAAACAACTGTTCATAGAAGTTCATAACTTGCTTAATGGAACATGGCAGACATGTTCCTTGTTCCAGAACAAGGATTCAGACTCTAATCTAGCTAGAGCAAATCTGTGATGTTAAGGTTCTCAATGAGAAATTCTAAAAATTGGGTTTTTATTTATAATGATTATAACTTCCACAACTTCAGTTAAACTTGTAACATGATCTAGATCAATCTCTAATATACATTTTATGATGTGATTTTTTAAAGGAAAATAAACTATGAACCCAATTATTCCTCCAAATACATATTATTTTTAATGTAGAAAAACAATAAAACTCTTTAGTAAAAGCCTTCAAATATTTGTTTTAATTATTTATAATTAAATATTAAATCATTTGGTATAATTTTCATAAATTAACATGAATACTTTAATTTTAATTGAATAGTAAATATGTGCCCATATAAATTTAAAATGTGAAAACATAGAGAAAATCATTTGATTATAAATTTTACTTTACAAAAGACCAAAAGAATTGATATAAAATATTAAATTTACAAACATTGATTCCAATGTTTTAGTTTTTGAAGTTTATGAAATAACATATTTTATCTTTCAAATATAACTTAGAATATGTCCTATATACAGTTCAATAAGACAAAGGTTCATATAAATATCATGTACCATTGAATACTATCAATCAAGTACATAATACTAAAATAAAGCTGTCAGGTAGCATACTAGACAAAGTGGACTCAGAGAGTTTGTATCAATTAAGAAAGTTCAACTAGTTATTTAAATACTTGAGTCCATTCATTAGCCTGATTCAGAAAACTGAAAGAAATCACCAAAATGTAATTATACCCAGCTTGGTGCTTAAAACTTCGAAAGCCCCACAGGTCATAACTGAACAAACAGCTCCTGATCACCAGAACCAGTGATATCTTAGAAGAATATAGAGAAGAGATCTTGGTATTTAAGATGCTGCAATTTTTGAAAAAGTAAAAAGATTTGAAATGGCAACTATTAATTGAGAAACAATGCCCATGAATCAGCATAAAATATGTGGAAACTAGTTAGTTTCCAAAAACATGTACATTCAACTTTCCAAAAAAAGTGGTGCATGTTATAAATCTTAAATTCAGTATCGAAAGCAATGTTAACAACTACATTCCCTTCTCACTTAGAGGTTTCCTTTCTATAGATGTCTTAACCCATTTAATCAAGCTCCTAAATACTACTGCATGGCAGGCAATTAAGACTCTGTAAGTATTCAGAATATACATCTGTGGACCCATTTCTTTTGAGACAAGAAAAGAAAATTACTTAGCTGTAATTCTTACTCTCGATGAATTGTAATTACAATGACTCTAAACCTTTTGAACTTAAGTGCTTCTCTAGTGCATTTGAGATTTAAAAAAAAAATTCCATCTCGTGAATTTTAAATCATTCAATGTCCTTACAAATAGGTGAATGCCACCTCTAATTCCTAAAGTCCAGAGTATATCTAAATATACAAGCTATACATCTCACAAGAGGCAGATGGAGACAGCTATAATGATGACTCAGAAGATCAAGAAGAAAAGTTCAAAAAAACATTTACTGCAGCAGATCTAAATAAAGTGTCTCTCCACTTAAGGAAACAAGGGTAAGTTCTCACCCCCATAATTGGGAGCTGTTCTGGTTAACATTCCTTTTTCCCCCAAATTATATGGTTCACCAATGTTCAAAGATTTATAAAGAGTACTGAATTTAGGCTGAAAATAATTTAACTATGGATGATTCAGAACTTCCTTCAGCAGTTTTTCCCTGTCCCAAGCGTCACCATTAAATACACACATCATTATTATTATGCGAACTTATAGGAGCAGAATGTGTGTGTGCTTAGTTTCTCAGTAGTGTCCAACCCTTTGTGACCTCATGGACTGTAGCCCTACAGGCTCCTCGGTTCATGGGATTCTCCAGGCAAGAATACTGGAGTGGGTGGTCATTTCCTACTGCAGGGTGTAGGTGCATAGTACATAGGAAACAGAGTTATCTGTTTAGAATATATGTAGGAATAAATTTGCTTTTAGTTTACTTGATGACTTCCCTGGTGGCTCAGACAGTAAAGCATCTGTCTACAATGTGGGAGACCCGGGTTCGATCCCTGGGTTGGGAAGATCCTTTGGAGAAGGAAATGGCAATCCACTTCAGTACTATTGCCTGGAAAATCCCATGGACAGAGGAGCCTGGTAGGCTACAGTCCCTGGGGTTGCAAAGAGTCGGACACGACTGAGCAACTTCACATTCATTCATTCATTCAATGGACGTTTATTTCTCAATCACGAAATAAGAAGTCTGAAACCAAATGTATCCATCAACACTTTTTAGATGCTGGGTTCACAAATCAACAAATCTTCAGTATGCTGCAGCTGCTAAGTCGCTTCAGTCGTGTCCAACTCTGTGCGACCCCATAGACAGCAGCCCACCAGGCTCCACCATCGCTGAGATTCTCCAGGCAAGAACACTGGAGTGGGCTGCCGTTTCCTTCTCCAATGCATGAACATGAAAAGTGAAGTCGCTCAGTTGTGTCCGACTCTTGGCGACCCCATGGACTGCAGCCCACCAGGCTCCTCCATCCATGGGATTTTCCAGGCAAGAGTACTGGAGTGGGGTGCCATCGCCTTCTCCAAACCTTCAGTATAGACAGAAATAATAACCTGCATGTGCACATGGACACACACAGAAAATCTTGTGTAGCACAAAAAGACTTTAACATGTCTTTAAAGATATAGAGGCTATATAGCCAAGAACTTACCAACACACTCTGCCTGCTGAAACTTCCTTCTCATCACTGTAGTTGGGGTGACTCCTGAGTCTTCATTTAATTTTCACCAGTGAGGAAATAAATGTCCAAGATCTCCATTACCCCATTGCTTGAATCCTTGGTGTCATGAAAACGGCCTACCCTCACTGCTGGAAGGTGAGGGTGGAGAGTGTGACGAGGGGGCTGTTTCCACTCCCACCTTCAGGCCCACTTCATAATGGGAGATGTGTTCCAGAATCTTGGGTTGGGAATTAGAATTAAGCTTTCCCATAGAAATAAAAGTCTGAATATCTAAAACTTCCCATATAACTAGTATTATAATTCAGCTACTTAATATGATTTTGTGGTCTGGCCAGGATAAACTACCTCATATAACATCAATATTATTAGAAAAAGACATTTGGAACTTTAGAAAAACTGAAAAATCAATTTTTTTAAATATATACTGTCCATAATAAGGATAATGTCAATAAATTAAGAGCACAAAGGAATAAATCAAGGTTAGCACTCTGTAAAATCATAGATTTTTACATAATTTTTGGAGGACATACTTTTCCAATACTTTGTGTTAACAAACGTACAAATTAAGAATAGTTAAGTTTAGGGAATAGGGAATTTTGCCCGGGATAAAGGAGACATGAGAATTCAAGTCATATATTCATGTGGTGATTTTTTTTTTTAATTCTAATTCAAGTGGCTGAATTTTGTTTTGTTTTTATTTCTACAGACCTGCTAATACTGGACAAATATCTTCCTTTTTATCCAAAATAATCAAGTGTATTTTGGTTTTTACTAGACTATGCTAATTAGCATATTTGCCCAACAAAACAAACTTTCTCTTGACCCCACTCTTCACATTAACCACTATTTATTTCTTTCTTCCCTATACAGCAAAACTATGTGAAAGTTCAAGTTGCCTTTACTTATGATTTCTAATTCCTTTCTTTTCCTTCTCTCTTAAACTCACTCCAATCAAACCCAAAGCTCACCTTTCTACCAAACCTTTTCCTGTCAAGACTATTACTGATGTCCTTGTTCAATCCAATGGTTAGTTTTCTGCCCATGCTTGATAGGATAGCAACATTTGACACAGATGATCATTTCCTCCTTATTGATTCATTTTCTAGTTTTTGTTTTATCTGTCTAACTTTATTTAGTTTCTTGGCTACTCTTCCCAATCTACTTCCTTAGAAACCTTATATGCTGTAGTTCCAGGACTTTATGTTAATACTTTGAAGACTTTGTTCCACCACCATCTTGTGGTGTCTATGATTTCTAATTAGAAGTTCATAGTTTTATGAATCATCAATCCCCTGTAGATAAGAACTCTATTCTTTCTTTCTACTTTCAAGATATTCTCTTTACCTTTGATTTTCAGAAGTTTGACAATGATGTGACCAGACATAGTATCAGTTATATTTACCTTAGTCTGAGTTTGCTTAGCTTCCTGAATCAGTAGTATATCTTTCATTAGATTGGAGAAATTTTCAATCATTTCTTTTTCTTCAAATACTTTTTCTGGGTTATTCTCTTTCTTTGCACCTGGACTCCAAAAACAGTTGTGTTAGACATTTTTGTATTGCCCACAGATTCTAAATATCTATTCAAATTTCTTAATTTTTATTTTTTGCTTTTTCAGATTGAATAATTTCTGCAGATCTTTCTTCAAATTCACTGACTTTGTCTTTTGCCATCTCCATTCTATTGTTAACCCACCCAGGGAATTCTTTAATATAGATACTGTGGTTTTTAGTTCTAGAATTTTCATTGTTTTCTTTTTTTATGTTTTCTATTTTTCTGATGAGAAACATATTTTCATTTATTATAACCATCTTTACCTTATGAAGCATAGTTAAAATAGCAAGTTTAAAATCCCTGTCTGCTAATCTCAACATCTACATTATTTCAAATTGGCCTCATTATTGTTATTTTTCTTTAGAGTCACATTTTCCTGATTCTTCATATGTTAAGCAAGTTCAGATTATAATCAGAACATTGTAAGTGACATGTTGCAGAGAAGAATCTCTACTTTATATACAAAATATTCTATCTCACTTTTCCAAAGAGTGGAATATTTGTTTAATCAGCAACTTAATTTTTTAATATAAATTTATTTATTTTAATTGGAGGCTAACTACTTTACAATATTGTATTGGTTTTGCCATACATTAATCAGATACTTAATTTAATTGAACTCAAACTACAAACTTTCTCACCAGAGATAGCTTAAATATCAGTTCCTTATTTTGTTTTTAAAAGAAATCTTTCTCAGTCTTGTATGGTTCAAGTTGATACTTGAAGAGCTTTGATAAAGTTTATACATAGAGAGTAGGGCTCCCCCCTCTGACTCTGTTTCCCCATTACTTTGTGCTCTCTGTGGTTGCCCCAAACTCTTATCTACTGATTCTTCAGGCCAGAGAAACTTAAGCTTTCTACTGTAGTTTAAAATTTTCCTTTCAGGAACTACTGAAGATGGCACTCAAGCTAAAAGTTGTAGAAAATGAGGATCTCACTTAATGCCAATTATTTCTTACAAGTTTCAATTTTCTTCCATAATCTGCCTGTTTTGGTAACTTCCCAGTGCATTTGAGTAGCTGTTTTCAATATTTTGCTTAGAATATATTGCCCTTATTTGCAAGATGAAGGCCTGCTAGTTACTAAAGCATTCAAATGGAGAACTGTTGCAGGAAGGGGGACCCCTCCCAGGGCCCAAAACTGGGCTCTTGTCTAACACCCAGAAGTGAATTGTCTGAGGAGACACATGTGCTGACAAAGGAAGAGATTTTATTAGGAAAGGGTACTCAGGTGGAGAGCAGCAGGGTAAGGGAACCCGGGAGAACAGCTCTGCCAGTCTCTGGCAGGCTCAGGTTTTATAGTGAGATGGGATTATTTCCAGGTTGTCTTTAGCCAAGCATTCTGACTCAGAGTCCATCCTAGTGGTGCACACCTTGTTCGGCCAAGATGGATGCCAGAGAAGGATTCTGGGAGGTGGTTGGACATGTGGTGTCTCCTTTTGACCTTTCCTGAACTCTTCCGGTTGGTGGTGGCTTATTAGTTCCTTGTTCCTTACCAGGACCTCCTGTCATAAAACTATTCATGCAAATGGTTACTATGGTGCCTGGCCAGGGTGGGTGGTTTCAGTCAGTGTGTTTCCCCTAACAGAACTACCCCTCAATTCAGCCTCTTAATTTTAAATATCATCTATATGTCTAAAATTTCTTAATAAATATCTCTAATTAAGATCTTTCAGGCTCATAAATCTAACAGCAAACTCAACATTCCAAGTGGCTGTGAGATAGATATCCTAAACTTAATGTACTCAAGATCAATCTCTTTATATTTCCTCCAACCCCAAACTTGTTTATCAGGCAGCCTTCTCCATCTCAACTGCATCCTTCCGGTAACTCAGGACAGAATACTTTGGAGTGCTCTTGACTACTTCCTTTCTTTCATATCCTTCATCTGATACAGTAGGCAATCCTATTAGTGCTGTGCTCTGTTGCTAAGTCGTGTCTGACTCTTTTCTGACCCCATGGACTATAACCCTCCAGGCTTCTCTGTCCACCGAATTTTCCAGGCAAGAATACTGAGGTGGGTTGCCATTTCCTTCTCCAGGGGATCTTCCTGACCCAGGGATTGAACACACATATCCTATGTCTCCTGCATTGGCGGGAATATTCTTACCCACTGAGCCACCCAGGAAGCCTCAATCCTATTTAGTGCCACTTTTAAAATATGTTCATAACTGAATCACTTGTGCTTACCTTTACAATGGCCACTGTCATCCCTTGCCTGGCTTATAGCAATAACCTTCTAACTGCTCTTGTTTTAACTCTCCTGGTCCCTTTGGTCTACATTAACCACATTAGGCAGAATGAACCTTTAAAAAGGCAAATCAGATCATGTTATTCCTCACTTGAACACTGTAATGGTAATGTAAATGTAATTTTACTCAAAGCAAAAGCCAAATTCTGTCAAATGAGCTGTAAGTCCCCCAAATCTGCCCTCCATTACATCTCTACCCTCTTCTCCTACTACTGTCCTATGCTTTTGCTTTTTCTAGGACTTTTGCTAATGTTGTTGCCTTTCCCTGGAAGACTATCCCAAAACATCAGATTAGCTAACCTCCTCGCCTCTATCAAGTGTCTGTGTAAATCTGACCTTCAAAATGAGGCCATCTTTGACCATTCTATTTAATACTGCAAGTATCTCACTCACCCCACTCTTCGAATCATTTTTCTCTGTGTTGACCTCCAAGGATGATGCTTATTGAGGGCACAGATCTCTACCCCAGTGATATCTCAAGTATCTAGAATACCAGCTGGTACATAGTCATTGTTCAGTAAACATATGTTGAATATATAAATGTTAAGCCCAATCTTGACTAATGGCAGAAAACAAAATCTTAGTCATTTCCTGCTATCCTTGGTCATTTCAGGTTTAAGTGTAAGTCATTCCAAATTCCCTTTCCTCTTCTTTCTCTTCAACCTGGGACCTGATTTTCAGGACACTTATACAGAGGAGAGAGAGGCCGGGAGGTCAGGTCTGGCCTGTGGCTGCCCTCTGAACTACACCATGAGCTGCCGCCACGGCTCCTGCATCTCCTGTCCTCTGCTCCTGCATCCATCTCCACTGCTGTTTAGAATCAATTGTCACTCCATGGTCTCCACTAACACTGAACAACCAACACTGAGAAGTGACTTTTGACGGTTAGTTCTTTCCGTTATTTTTTCACCTTCTTTGAAGGCAGCTGGACAAACTTAACTATTTTCACATGCTTCTCTGGATCACCAGAACCCTAAATCTTCATCAAGACTTAATTGTCTTAGATACCACAAAAAGCCATAAGAACTCACACCTTATCAACATGAGAAATATTTTTAAGAGAAGAGACTACTAACATGCCACAATCAATGTCCTCTGTCTTTTGGATATCCAAAGTTATCTTACGGGTCTATCAGTGTCCTTCATCCGTTCTGAAATCAGTGCAGGTAGGAAATAGAAGCATAGCATGGCCCAACCCTGAGCAGGTTTAATTATCCTACTTCCTCCTCTTTTCTATTCGCCGCTACAGTTCCAAGGCAAGAGTCTGGGGAATTCTGAATTGGATAACAAATATTCTTCCTAAGTACTTCCCTCTTGCATAGGAAATAAAGCTTTTGAGTTTAAAAGCCAAGGGTTTGCTGTCTTTTTTATCCTCGCAATCCTCCAATGATAACATCCGATGACTAATTTCTGGATGCCTACACAGGAATAAAAGGTCTTAAAGTCCAAGAAAAGCAAATCAAAGAAGTTTAAGTATGGGGAATAAGATCAGGCAGAACAGGGAGGAAGTGATTGCAAGGAGGGTATTTCAGTCAACACTTCAAAATAATCACAAATATTAGCTCTAATCTTTATCACTTAAAGAACTTATTATACCTGCGTTAGCTTTTTGCTTAAAAAAAATCATGTAGTAAAAAGAATAAAGATGAGAAAATGCAATTAATCTTTTCTTGCAAGACAGATTTCCATAGTAATGTTGAACTTACCCAGTATTTTAATGAAACTAAAAAACATTCACTAGCTCTGAGGTCTGATGAATTAAGAAAAAATCAGACTGGATAAAAGCATGAATGTCTTCCTGTCTGAGCCTAAGTATGATTTAGAGATTCAGGCACACAAAGTGAAGAAAAGGAATTACCCTCCTTTGACACAAAGTATTGAGAAACAACCTGACTTAACATATTAGCATCAAATAAAGCCAGAATGTAAATGAAGAAATTCTTTGCCTTAATGAAGGTCATATGTAAACATACAGAGAATTCCACACTAGCTTTAAAAGGAAACTTGGGAAATTAATTTCCACACATGATTAACTTTGAGGTTTTTAGAGGAAAGTAACTGCCTATATCTTGAGTAATATTATTTAAAATTTAGTTTCTTGTATAATTAATGAAGCAATTGAAAGTGATTACCTTTTTATTGCAAGTGAGTAAGCTTTTTAAAAAGTTAAATCCTCAGGATATTTATATAGGTTTTTCCTTTTACCATGCACAATCTCTGCAGCCCTGGTTCTGCCTCAGCTGAAATAGCAGAGAGACCTTCCAGGATGACCTGCTGAGGAGGTCAATTCAAACTCGCATCTATTACTCACTAACCCTAAAGTATAATTTTGCAAATTATATGTGTGTTTATATATTTACTCCTTTGTCACCTGCAGTTTATATCAGATTACAAACTCTGCAAAACAAGCTATGTTTTGAGTCTTTCAAGTGTATCTGTCATTTAGCATGATGCTCAGTACAGAGCAGGTAATCAATCAAATCTCTGCTAAATGAGTAAAAGACAAGAGAAATAAAATACATAGTTAATTGCTCTGAGAATTTTCTTAACTGATTCATATTTTCTGAGTCACAAATGTATTAATACTTTTATTAAAAGTAATAATCTTTTCTTTTTTTAATCTTCTTCCAAGACTCCATTGCTTCTAAAACAGCCGTAAAGTGCTGGGCTGACAAATGATGGACAACTTGCTCTCTTAATAAAAAGCAATGCATGTATACATGTCCAAAAGTTTATTCTGAATTTTACTGATATATAATTTACAAATAGTAATAAAATACACCATATTTTTATTGAAAACCCCATATAGCAAATTAATTCTCATAGAACGCATTTGGCCAAACTCTTGTATCCATAGCCAATTTATATTTGAAATCCACAAATGAGTGCAATTTCAATATGGATATTGGTTGACATTTTTGTCTGAATACAATAAAAATGACAAAAAAGAGACATATGTCAGAACTTCACACACTTGTCAACAGTGTGAGCAACTTTCTTTCTGAGTCAGACAATAGTTTTCAAATGTTAGAAAAAAAATTTTTTTTGAATTTCTGTGGCCCTCACCATGTCACAACTGTATGCACAACATGTTTTTAAGTTTAATTTGCATCACTCATATGTTCCCCATCCCTTTCTTATGAGTAGACCAGGAGTAGAAAAACTTTCACTGTAAAGGGTTGATGGGTAAATATTTCAGACTATGAGGGCCATATAGCCTATATTATAATTATTCTTCATTGACATCATAATGCAAAAGGAGCCGTAGACATTTTATTTAAAGAAGGATGTGTTGGTGTTTCAATAAAAGTTGAACTGTGTACAACAGTACAACGATGTACAAATAGTACAACTGTGCACAAAAGCAAGCAATGGGCTAGATTTGGCCCAAAAGATGCAGTCTGCCAGTCCTAACAGAACTATGAACCAAGCCTGAATTTTAGCACATGACATTTTTGTGGTGTAACTACTTTCACATTGCCAATTTCAAGCTACCAATGTGACATCACCATAGGCTGAGTTAGGAAAAGATGAACAATAGAACAGAAATCAATACATGTGTATTTCTAGTATATTTTATATATACGTATATATAAAGAATATGGATAATAGCAAAAGCAATTAAAATTAGTAGAAAGTGATGAGTTGTTTATTAACTTTGTTCTAACATATTTTATTTAGAGCTTACATAATTTAATTTTTAAAGGCTGTGTTCAAAAATTGACTCATAAAATTCCTGAAAATTTGCACATGACAGCGATACCTGCTTCCTTGAAACTCTCTCTACCCTCTGCATCTCCTATTTTAATTGGGTTCTCCTCTTTCTTTGACTTTCCATTGTTTGTTCTCAGGTAGCTCCGCCTATTCTCATTTTAAATTTATAGCAGTAAATGTGACTTTGTTCTTCTGTCTCTACTTAAGCCCACAGCACCCACTCTTAGCTTAACTTCAGCTTCTCCTTCATTGCTGATTGCGCTCCAAGATATTTATTTATTTATTTATATTTATGCTTTTGGATGTTTTCAACTCCCTACTGTCATTTCAAATTTAATGAGTCCAAAATCAGTCATCAAATTTTCCAGTCCCCTCTCCTTCATGTCTTAATTGTTCAAAGTATTTAAAATTTTTAATTCACTTCTCTTTGGCCTATATCCCTTCTTATCAGTATTTCCTGCCAAATATCTTCCATCACACCCCTCTCTAGTCACATTTCCACCACACAACACACACTTGAATCACAGCCATAATCTCTCAGCTGATCTGCTTGCCTTCAACTTTTATCATTCTTTTAAGGTTTCTTGTAATGAGCTTATTTATTCTAAATCCTGAGTTTATCATACTTAAACCCTTGATTAAGACCTAAAATGGATTTTATTGCCTACCTTACTGAGCCTAGGTTGCACACCTCAGTTTTAGTCTGTAATTCAGGCCAGTGTATCTTTACTATGCAGTTATCTTCACTAATTGAGTATCTCTTCTAGTAAACAAAATTTTTAGATACTATAACTTGTATTTCATTTTCACACGGGTGCTCAGGGAATCACTTATTGATTTATCTTTTATTTGTTAATATATTAAAAATAATTGGAGTTACATCAGGAAACTCAAAAGATATGCTTTCATTGAATAAAAATACAATATACTAATGAAGATGTAGATATCCTAAAGATGCAAAATGAAAAACTTATTTATCCACTCATTCAATAGATTGAATAAATAAGCCACATCCTAAGAATTCTGCTACATGCTAAATAAGGACACTAGGGTGAATAAGACATATTTCTGACTTCAGAAATCTGCAGTCTACTAGAATAACATTATAATCAACATATTTTAAAAATAACATTGCCTCAGAAACTTGGCACATTTTGGTGAAAAAAAGCATTAAAAGCTAAAAATACACATGTTGTATCAGGAGCATATAAAGGGCTTACTGAAGAATATTCCCTTCATTAGATAAATTAGATAAACCATTTAACAGAATATTTTTAACATTAACTTTAAAAAATATATATTGAATTCTAGGCAACATGATAAAAATATTTTAAAATATTTTATCTCATTTCAAATTTTAATAGGAATTCTGATGGTCTAAACATTTGACTTAATCTGTGTTTTTATGAGAGAAATATATTTACATTTTAAAAAAATTTTTGACTGTTTCAGACAACACAAACAGTTTTGGGTTTTGTGTTCTACCCAGCAAATCAATAGTGCTACTCCCACAACAACATACACACATGTGGAAAAAAAAGAAAACACTTGAGTTTTAATGATCACATACTCCACGAAAGGGAATTGAACATGCTTAAAGGCCCATCTTAAGCATCTTTTCAAAAACTGTAATCTTAGACCATATCTAATCTCTTGAGCAATATTAATGTTACATGGAAACTTACAGATACAAAAATATTGTAGCAACATTTAAAAATTATTACTTAGTTGGATTCTCTAAATAAAAGTACACAGTGCTTGCTTTTACATTAATAAAATACAACAAATGTAAGTAATGAGGTGTTTTTTTTTTCCTAATGTAGTGAAAGTGAAGTCGCCCAGTCATGTGTGTGGGTTGCCATTTCCTTCTCCAAAGGATCTTCCCAACTCAGGGCTCAAACCCTGGTCTCCGCATTGCAGGCAGACGCCTTAACCTTTTAGCTACCAGGGAAGCCCCTTTCTTAATGTAAATTAAGCACAAAGTCCTCAGTTGTAAGAAACTTGAAATTTCACTAAGAACTCTCAGAATTTAGAAGGGACTGCCCATTGTAAGGCTATTAGACAGTACAAGCATATGCTTAACTCAACGATAGGGAAACAACACATGCAGTATTTCTGTATCATCATCATCATAATGAATAATGATTAAAATTCAGACTATTCTATAATGAAATTAAAACACATTTANTAAAAATAACATTGCCTCAGAAACTTGGCACATTTTGGTGAAAAAAAGCATTAAAAGCTAAAAATACACATGTTGTATCAGGAGCATATAAAGGGCTTACTGAAGAATATTCCCTTCATTAGATAAATTAGATAAACCATTTAACAGAATATTTTTAACATTAACTTTAAAAAATATATATTGAATTCTAGGCAACATGATAAAAATATTTTAAAATATTTTATCTCATTTCAAATTTTAATAGGAATTCTGATGGTCTAAACATTTGACTTAATCTGTGTTTTTATGAGAGAAATATATTTACATTTTAAAAAAATTTTTGACTGTTTCAGACAACACAAACAGTTTTGGGTTTTGTGTTCTACCCAGCAAATCAATAGTGCTACTCCCACAACAACATACACACATGTGGAAAAAAAAGAAAACACTTGAGTTTTAATGATCACATACTCCACGAAAGGGAATTGAACATGCTTAAAGGCCCATCTTAAGCATCTTTTCAAAAACTGTAATCTTAGACCATATCTAATCTCTTGAGCAATATTAATGTTACATGGAAACTTACAGATACAAAAATATTGTAGCAACATTTAAAAATTATTACTTAGTTGGATTCTCTAAATAAAAGTACACAGTGCTTGCTTTTACATTAATAAAATACAACAAATGTAAGTAATGAGGTGTTTTTTTTTTCCTAATGTAGTGAAAGTGAAGTCGCCCAGTCATGTGTGTGGGTTGCCATTTCCTTCTCCAAAGGATCTTCCCAACTCAGGGCTCAAACCCTGGTCTCCGCATTGCAGGCAGACGCCTTAACCTTTTAGCTACCAGGGAAGCCCCTTTCTTAATGTAAATTAAGCACAAAGTCCTCAGTTGTAAGAAACTTGAAATTTCACTAAGAACTCTCAGAATTTAGAAGGGACTGCCCATTGTAAGGCTATTAGACAGTACAAGCATATGCTTAACTCAACGATAGGGAAACAACACATGCAGTATTTCTGTATCATCATCATCATAATGAATAATGATTAAAATTCAGACTATTCTATAATGAAATTAAAACACATTTAAGAAAAGGTATATATTTTAAAAGACACTTGAATTTCATGAAATTCTTAATCTTCATTGTTATATGAAACATTAAAAATTAGATTTCTTTGGTTCAGGAAGATTAAGTAGAAATCTGTCCTCACTGTGCCATCAGCTCTAGTGGTAGATATTAAATCTCCTTCTTGAAATTGAATGTCTTAAGAATGTGTAAAGATTTAAAAGGAATCTTTCTGATGAATATTTTCTTGCATAACTAGTGTTTCTAGCATGATAATCTGAATGTTATCTTTAAACCACAATTAAACCACTTAAAATTAACTTAGAGCTGAGTAAGAAAGTTGAGCAAAGATCTATTTCAGTTCTAAAATGCTATGATCTCACACAATAAGCCTTTTTTTAATTGCCTCAAGACCTCATGACACATTTTTTTCTAAAGTCAATGTAGATGTCACAACTTTCATCCAATAAGATTTTTTAAAGTTATCCACTAGTTGTCCAGTACCAAGCCTCACAATAATTGTCAGTGACCAATCCAGTGTCAGTTTTCAACATGCATGATGTGATGAGACATAAAATACAACTGTTTTTCTCACATGGCTCATAAATTGACTTTGAAGGCAAATTCAGAAAGGCTTCCTAAATTTGTTTTATAAAAAGCAATACCATTGGAATATTTATACAAAGGTCCTAGTTTTGAGACAGAAGATACTAACTTGGCTCTATAAACTATGTACATTTACAAAAATAAATATCACAACTGTGAAAATAAAATAGAAACACTAGTGGAAAGAAGGGCAGAAGAAAAGAGAGAAGGGGAGAAAAAGTGTAATCAAACCACTCTGCAGTCTACTAGTTACTTAACCTCAGAAAATTACTTAACTTTCGAGCATCATTTTTCTCATATGATTGCTGGGAGATGACATGAAAATATACATAAAACATTTGCTGTACACAGGGTTCTTTACCTTACAACTGAAATAAAAAGTAACTTAATACTGACACCATTTTTTTAAATTGACAGTTAATATATACATGGGGGCTTCCCAGGCAGCTCAGTAGTAAAGAATCTGCCTGCCAATGCAGGACACGCCAAGAGACACGGGTTCAATCCTCAGGTTGGGAAGATCTTCTGGAGTAGGAAATGGTAACTGGCCTCCAGGATTCTTGCCTGGAAAATTCCACAGACAGAGAAGCCTGGCAGGGTCACAAAGAGCTGGGACACGACTGAGAGAGTGAGCACATATACATGGATTCCTAGTTTTAAAATTATTTATAAAGAAGCTACATGACTTATTTGTCCAACAGCAGGAACCTAGAAACTTGGACATAAACCTAGAATGTGAGGTTAATTTCTATGCTTGTGAAATATAAATCTATATTAAGGTGAGTCCTAAGTGAAAACTTCAGTATGAATATGTTGGTTAAAATGTGGGGGAGAGAAGCACCTATAAGGTTTTGATTCTTTACTTCTTCGTGTCTCTCTGTGGGGCTTGCCCTTCTTGTCCTTCAAAAATTCACTAAATAGAGAATATATGTCCTTTCTGGAACATGAAGTTCATACCATGCTGGATTCATCTAGTGATTTTGAATAGATCAATACCAAGGCCCCTGAGGCAGTTTGGGCCTCTTCGGGCTTCAGCCATCACAGATTTCTTCTCAGCTACCCTCTGTGTCCCTCAAGGCTCTGCTGCTTCTAAGTCAGACTTAGGGGCCACAGGGCACAATGTTGGAGCTGCCGAAGATCCCTGCCGAGGCACCAACAAGCTGTCTTCCCCTCAGACCTGCAGCCCCACCAGGGCTGTGGGATACAGAGCTCAGCATTTGTCCTGAACTTGTAAAGCACAGAGAAATCTTCCCAGTCTGGAGCGGAAACCAGACTCTAATACGATACGCTTATCATTTTGTCTGTATCCATGAATCCTCTTCCTTTTGACTCCTCCATCATCCTTCCAAATTCCTCTAAAGAATTAGGCTTTCAGAAAACAAAATCCAGACAGATTTGTGGTCTCCTTTCCAGTCTGCTCATGCCTGGTTTGATGTCCATGATTGATAAATACCTCCTTAAACAGACAAAAGGAACAGGAAAATAGAATACAGGAGGAAAACTATAGGTTTACATTCTTAAATGTTATCAGTCCACAAGGGTATCACTTTACTTTTTTTCATTGAAGTCATTTGAAATACATGAAGGCTCTTCAGAAAACCCCTTTTCTCTAATTCAGATACATTGCTTTTATTTAACAACAACAACAAAAAAACTACTTTTAGTCCAGTTATGATAGATTTTACAGGGGACTCAAAGGATGGTAGAGTCCATGACCAAAAGAAGAAGAGAAAAGGTCCTTTTTCCAGTGATTTTTACCTCTCCACATTTCACATTATGGAAATCTGGTTAGAGAACTAAGGAGAGTAGTGGCAAAGGCCTACCGTCTGACTCAAAACTAGTCTTACTTAAAAGTAGAATCCCAAAGGATGTTCAGTCTAGTCTCTACTTCAGAAATAATACAGAATCCCTACCCTTAATAGCCCATGACTTATATTGTATTCACACACATAAGTAAGTGTATATTGACTGCCTTTCCAGTATCTTCAACTCTCCGTCTCCTGATTCCCTCTAGTTAGCATCTGAACACACTTAATTCTCTTCAATACTGAAACACAAAAGTTTTTCCTCTGCTTGTAAACCCTCATTTAACTATCACCCCTCCTTCTTCAACCTTTAGAACCAAACTTGATGAAAGTGTCTACAGTCAGTCTCCAACTTCGTGCATCTTTCTTCAAACCACACCATGATTGAAGCAGCTCTGATCAAGGCTACCTGCTCACTGCCATATCCAGTGGAAATCTCAGTTCTTAACTCATTTCTAATTTACTGTTTCTAGCTTGTGTCCTTCACTCAACTGTTAACTCTATAAGGCCACCTATGTATAGTGACCAGCACATAGAAGTCATCCAAAACCCACTGGCTAATGAATGAAAAATAGAAAAGCACAGAAAGCAATAGTTCTACCTAACTCACAGTTTTCAGCAAGGAAAATACATTATTTCAAAACATAAAGAGTCAGTCTTCAACCGGAAACTAATTCAGATATGCCTAGGATTTTAGTTTTATTTTTGTTTTCTTTGTTGCTTTGCTATTGCCACTCACTGGATCTTACAGAGGATTTTTGAATATTCTCTTCAAACTGATTTTCTACCCACACTATTCTTGGGAATCAATTCCAAACTAGGGAAAACAGAAACCCTATTAAATAATTCAAAATATTTAGCTGAAACTAATCTTTCTCAGACTTGGCCTGAAACAAATCATCATATATAAAATTTCAAGCTATTTTTACCTTGGTGATTATATTACTTTTACAGTAGAGAACTGTCATGGTAGGGGAACTGTTATCTCTTATGTTCCATCTTATAATATAAATATCTTATTTTGCAATAATTCAATAAGTAGAACCGATCAGCTTGTCTAGAGGTATATTTAAGTAATCAAAGGAGACAAAACAAAATTTTTCCCATATCTATGAAATACTATTCTTATGTTCATTTTATGGTTATCCTTCGCATAAATAAAACTTTCATTATATTGCTGTTAATTTGATAGCATTTCAAAAACAACTGAAAATAAAAATAATAATGCAGAAGGAGGAGGGAAGACAGATAATAGAATAAAAAGAGGGAGAATTGCAAATTGAAGAAAAAAAAGTTTTTAATGCATTTTTTACTTACTCTGGTTTGAAAATATAGAAACCCTAAGGATCAGTTTTATTTCCCAGATAAAATGCTTTCCAAAAGTGATTTGTTTTAAATCACAATAGTCTTAACGTTTTACATATAAATCAACTAGTTTATTTTTTTACTTCCTATTCAGCCATAATTCTCTCTATCTCTCCAGATGCGTGGAAGGGTGGACAGGGAGTGAGGTGGAGTAGGAATTACCTCCATCTGAGTAATCACAGCTGATCTTAAAAAAATGAGGAAATTGAGACAGAAAAGAGTAGAGGGAGAAGATCATATAAGTCATGGAATTATTACCATTTATAGTTGAACAGACAGTAAAGAATCTGTCTGCAATGCTGGAGACCCAGGTTCAATACCTGGGTCAGGAAGATCCCCTGGAGAAGGGAATGGCTACCAACTCCAGTATTCTTGCCTGGAGAATTCCATGGACAGAGGAGACTAGTTGGTTACAGTCCATGGGGTCACAAAGAATCCAACACAAGTGAGCGACTAACACATGGTTGAACGATATTTTTTATAGTAGACAGCTACAAGAAAATAGAAATTTGATCATCTCACTTCTATCACTAGTCTACAAGGATACACAGTTAGGCACACTGGGCCCAGAGGGGTCTTGCTTTCTACTTGCCTCTTGTGATATAGCTTAAGTTCTTCTTCCATCCATATCCAGGACTCGAGGAGTACCAAAATATATGCCTGTTTGCTTCATGCTCTCTCACAGTCCCTTGCATCCCCATGAGCTGGAACCTATTCGAGATTGTTTGTTAAAATAACCAGATCAGGACCAAGATGGAGTTACTCCTGCTAAATCCCACTGCAGTCTCTATCAGTAGGAAAAAATTTAACTAAGTTTCTGAACTGAGCAATCCCAGAAAAGGAATCCTTAAGTCAACCAATCAACATTTGCCTGCTTATATAACTAGGCTCCAACACTACCCTCTGCTTCAAATGAGAAAAGTAACCCTGCTTAAATCAATCAGAAAATGTCCAGTGTAACTTCCTTGTTCCTGCTCACTTTGTTCTATAAAAACCTCCTGCCATGTATAGTTCTTCGGATCTCCATTCTATTTGCTAGATGGGATGTTGTTCAATTCATAAATTGATGAAAGAAACTAATAATGTCTTTAAAACTTAGTTGAATTTTCTTCTTTAACATACATTTATCTTTCCCAACAAGGCTTCTCTCATGTGACAAGCACTCCTTCTCTACCCTTTCTATACCCTCTACCCTTCTGATCACGCTACAAGGCAAGTTTTTATTTCCTTCAATTTTTTTCAGGCTGTGGAAGGAAATATAGTTTATTTCCTTCAACTGCATGTCCTTGTGATCACCTGAAGTGTCCTATACACACCTAATAAAATAAATGAATGAAGGCAGCAAATTTATAACCCATCTCACTTCACAATTATACTGATATGGTCTAAATCAAACATCTATTAATAATTGAAACGTCAGTGTTTGATGATATAAATAACACTCAAGTGTGAAGTACAAATGATAAAACAGTCCGGTCATTGGCAGGGAAAGCAAAATGCTTCCCTCACCCTTTAGTCCTGATATCCACTGTGATTCCCCCATTTAGCTTTTTTCTTCTCTGCTACCCTTCAGAACAGTGTACTGCTTTGCCCTGCTCTGTCAATGAGCCCTCTGTTAGAAGGCTCTTTCTACATTCTGTCACCACACAGTTCTGAATGCACCATGGAGACAATGCTCAGGCCAGAAGACCCAGAAAAGTTAGTCTTAATAAAACCTTTTAATTGTATTAAGTCCTCATTACCCTTTATTCAGATGTTGAAGAAACAACAACCAAAGAAAAAAAAACCCTTAGAACTGAAGAAAGTGACACCAGGAGTTGGAGACTTTGATCCCTAGATGCAGAGAGGTGCAGCCCATCCCTGAGCTGCCTAGTGTGCCCTCTGACCAGACAGATTCATCCTCTGGTTCTCCAGGCAGGAAAAGGATGGGGCAAAGGGTCTTCATCTGACAGCCTGATACTCTGCTGTTACCTTTTTCCTCCAAATCTTACTCACAGGTAAAGGCAAAGCCCCTACTGTACTCAGACATATAGGTATCCACGTGTGTTCTGACTGCATATACTATTTTGCTCTGGCCCCAAANTACCTTTTTCCTCCAAATCTTACTCACAGGTAAAGGCAAAGCCCCTACTGTACTCAGACATATAGGTATCCACGTGTGTTCTGACTGCATATACTATTTTGCTCTGGCCCCAAATCCTTACCACCCACTCTGTACAGATTCAGCTTTATGTGAAGCGCCATGACAGGTTCCACCTATGTACTCCGAGAGTACGGTCCAGAGGAATTTGAAAAGTTTGAATAACCTCTGAGCTTCCACACCCCCAACACATCAGTGACCACCAAGGCTTGGCCACATTTCCCAAACAACATACTCCTATTAATAGACAGTAGCTCTCTATTACCATGTCCCATCTGATCTCCACAATTTCTACACCGGCTTAGAAGCTCTGTTACCTGTGCTTTCTATCTATTTACTGTCTTCTTCTAGTGAATGTGATTTCATCATTTTCTTGTGCATTCAAGCAACACTCACCCTTCCTGATGGTCGAAAAGTATGGCCAATGTCTCTCCGCAAACCACCAAGAGTATTCACACTACAGCTAGACAACCCTTGTAACATACCCTCATTGAAATCAACTCAAACAGTTATCCACAACTGTCTGAGCTTAGTGAAAGTGTGGGCGTTACTTTAGCCTTTTCTTTTCCCAGTTCTTTTTTGTTTGTTTTTTTTGTTTCCTTTATTACTACATTTTTTGTACTAGGTTTTTATATATTTATATATATATATAACAGGTAACAGCACCTGTTACAAAGGAAAACAGCAGAGTATCAGGCTGTCAGATGGAGACCCTTTGCCCCATCCTTTTCCTGCCTGGAGAACCAGAGGATGAATCTGCCTAGTCAGATGGCACACTAGGCAGCTCAGGGATGCGATGTACTTCTCTGAGTCTAGGGGTCAGTCTCCAACTCCCATTGTCACTTTCTTTGATTCCAAGTTGTTTTTGTGTTTGTTTGCTTGTTTGTTTCTTCAACATCTGAATAAAGTGTAAAGATATGAGTTATCTATCTATATATATAACATAAAATTATCATTTTAATCATTTTTAAGTATACAGTTGAGTGGCATAAGCACATTAACATTGCTGTGCAATCACCCCTGTTATCTATTTTCAGAATTCTCTTCATCTTCTCAAACTGAAATGCTGTATCTGTTAAACAATTACTCCCATTCCTCTTTATCCTTAGTTCCTGACAGTCATCATTCTACCTTTGGCTATTGTCAATAATGCTGCCACAAAGATCAGCATACAAATATCTGAGTCCCTGTTTTCAATTCTTTTGGGCATATATTCAGAAGGAAATTGTTGGTTCATATAGTAGAAGGCAATGGCACCCTACTCCAGTATTCTTGCCTGGAGAATCCCATGGACAGAGGAGCCTGGAAGGCTGCAGTCCATGGGGTTGTGAAGAATTGGACACAACCGAGCAACTTCATTTTTACTTCTTACTTTTGTGCATTGGAGAAGGAAATGGCAACCCACTCCAGTGTTCTTGTCTGGAGAATCCCAGGGATAGGGTAGCCTGATGGGCTGGTATCTATGGGGTCGCATAGAATCGGACACAACTGAAGCGACTTAGCAGCAACAGCAGCATGGTAATTCTGTTTAGCTTTTTGAGGATCCACCATACTGTTCACATACCTACCATGCCTTAAAATGTTTTCCCCTTAGGTCAGCTATATATTAATACATTTGAGGATAAACAATGAGATCAGGTATATTAGTTATCTACTGCTGTTTCTATTAATATTATGATTGTCCCCAAAACTGAGCAGTTCAAAGCAACATTTTTATCTCATAGTTTCTGTGAGTTAGGAATTTGGATGCAGATTAGCCCTTGAATCAAGGTGTCTTACAAGCTGCAATCAAAGTATTGGCAAGAGCTATATAGTCAACTGAAGGCTCAAGTGGGAAATGATCCACTTTCAAGTTCAATCTAATTGGGAAGTCTCAGAAGTGTACACAGGTTGTACACTTCCAAGTGTACTTCCAAGTGTACACAGGTTGGCATGCCTCAGGTCCTCACTGCTGTTGGCCAGAGATATCAGTTCCTTGCCTTGTGGGCCTCTCCACAGAGTGGCTTACAACATGGCAGACTGTTTTTCCCAGAGTGGGAGCTCTTGGAGGGAGAGAGAGAAGGAGAGCAGNGGTCCTCACTGCTGTTGGCCAGAGATATCAGTTCCTTGCCTTGTGGGCCTCTCCACAGAGTGGCTTACAACATGGCAGACTGTTTTTCCCAGAGTGGGAGCTCTTGGAGGGAGAGAGAGAAGGAGAGCAGCAGAGAGTCCAAGCAAGACAGAAATCTTTGTCTTTTCATAATCTAATCTCAGATGGCATCCCATTACTTTTGCCATATTATATCCATTAGAATTCAATCATTATGTCCAGCAAACACTGAGGGAAGGGGGTTAAAGACTGTACATATCAGGAGACTGAGATCACTGTGAGCCATTTTAAAGACTGACTACCAGAGCAAGAGTTGGCTTTGTTTTGGCTTTCACTGATGTAACCTAGAACAACTAGCATCTAGAAGGCACTCAGATTATTTGTCCAATGAATGAATGAATATTAGGACAAATGCAAAATCTGCCTTTTCACATGTTTATATGTTGTTTGAAATCAGAGCAAATTTAACACACTGTATTCTAACATGATCATCTGAACAACAAAAATATTTTTTTTCCTCTCCTATTTTACTAGGTTACATTAAAGCAGCAGAATCAAATTTAGCATCTCTCCCATAAGACATTAGGCAAATAATACCACTTACTGACAACTTTTGTATATTTCCTGGTATTCTGGTGGAAACTTTATCATTTTATGACATATGGGAATAGATAATATGGTTGAAGATAATGTAGTCTATTTTAAGAATTTAACATCGGTTTACTGAAAGGCTTTTATGATTCAAGAGAAGAAAAGCAAAGAATATTACAATGAAGATACACATGCTGTTTATTCTGGGTTTTTTTAGCCACATATTGATCTTTCAGAGACTTTTAAATTATGTCAGTTAAAATAAAGAAAAATGTATCTTTATTAAGCATGGATGGGCTACTACATCGGGTATCAAAGATATACCTATATGTGTCCTATTCTTTTAATATTTTTAAATAATGTTATTCAATGTTGATCCCTAAATAAATTGACCAAAATTTTAGGACTGATGATAATTTATTAGGATTCCTGAAAATTATTAGATGTGTTATACCATCTATTCCTTACAAATGTGAAAGGTGTATTCTTGGAAGTGTTCAAAAGACATAGGCCAGTGTAAGGAGAAGGTTGGAATATTCAACAGCAGACTTAAACAGTCCTGGAGAAAATGTTACGTGATATCCTGTCAAGCCTTTCCAACAACAACAACAACAACAACAACAAAAGAGACATAATTCTTACCCAGACCAGATCATAAGATATTTGAAGGCTGTTGTACTGAGAGGCGGTGGTGGAGGTTGTTTAGTCGCTAAGTCATGTCCAGCTCTTTTGTGACCCCATGGACTGTAGCCTGCCAGACTCTTCTGTCCACAGGATTTCCCAGACAAGAATACTGGAGTGTGTTGCCATTTTATTTTCCAAAGGATCTTCCCAACCCAGGGTTCAAACCTGCACCTCCTGTTTGGCAGGTGGATTCTTTAATATTTAGTCACCTGGAAAGCCCCATACTTTGAGGAGAGAATAGTAAACAAGTTTATCTATTAGCCAGCTCAGATAAACAGGAAGCAACTATTTCAAGGAATGTGTTATAAAGTGTTTTGAGGCCAGTCCCAGATCTTAGCAAGGATATGCAGCTTTCAGCTAGTACTGGCTGCTAGTGGTGGGGTAGAAGAGAATAGTATAAAAATATTTATTGTGCTGCTTGTTGTGAGATAAGGATAATAATAAAATGGTACCTGTTGTGTGTCTCTTTCACACTTCAGAGCAGCTAGCACATTTAATGATGAAAAGTATTTTTGAATTTTTTTTTATCTCAATACTGAGTACTCCTAAAAATTTATTATTATAATTAAAATGAAATAAATTCTAAAGGCCCTCTATCACCAAAAGCTTATGATTCTCTGATAGCAATTTATACTAATGTTATTTTGAGTAAGTAAAAATATTTCTTTCATTTTTAACAATATTATATTGTGTAAAATTTTATATGTTCTCAAATTCTGACTCTGTTGTTCATATTTCAAAATGGTTTTACAAACATGATTTTTAGCTTCTTAAAAATCTCTAACTCACCTTAAAGAATCTATTAGTTTCTTAGTCATAAACTCTTCTAAAAATTAGAATCCCAAGAATGTTAGTTATAGTCCAAACTGCTAAGTATTACTAAAATTTATTTGGAACTTTGCAACTTTGCAATAAGAACACATGAGTACACCTACAGAGTCTAAATTTCATTTGTTCTGTTCATAGAAGGAAATTTTACTCCTACCATCTCAGAGGGTTAATAGCCAATATTTCAAATGAAATATTTCATTTATTGCTCTAAGTTTGGAAGCATTAATTTAAATGTTGAATTTCTCACTTATAAATGATTAATGATTGACAGCTTAAAATAAAATCAATTTTGTTAGAAATAAGAATATTATGAAAAGAACAGAAAAAAGATATAATCAATTTAAAACTATGCCCTTTATTATTGTTTAAAATGATAAGCAAAATTCTAGGGCAAGAGAGAGACTTTGTCATAATTTTAAGGTCAAGAGCTTCTTAGAATTTCAGACAGGGGTATTTCACTCTAACAAAGTCTGTATGATAAACCTGCAATTTCTAATTACAGAATGAAAAATTCCTTGATTGCTACTGATTTACTTACAAAATAATAAGGTTCCCAATGAGTTTTCAGAAGAAATTCAACTCTTTTGCTTGCACACATGGTGGGTGGCAGTTTTTTCTTATTGCAATTTCTAATTAGTGTTTAAAGCCATCTGAGCCAGAAGAACCCTATTCTTTGGTCATACTGTGAATGTCTAAGTTCTCCAGAATCTATTCAGACAGATTTGAAGTCTTTTATTAGATACTTAAGCCCCTTCGTGATGTATTTCCTGCATAAGACTTTCTTACTTCCAATACTTGAAGAGAAATGGGAAGTACCAATTAAGATATTATTTTCTGTTGATTAAAACTGATTATTCAAGTATCATGCATTATTTGGAAAATGAACCATACTTCATTTTGTATCATTTTCTAATAAAAACTTTCATTTGAAAGCATAATATGATTACAAACTAGAAAGGGACATTGATTGGACAGAGGTCCTTAAAGTCTACGAAGTTCCAGGCTTCAGGGCAATTGTGAACCTTCTGAAATTGTAAGATACTCTATGTTGATGAACATATTCTTAACTAGAGGATCCAGAGAGAAAAGACAAGATGGAACAATGACTTGAGAGTCTGTGGTCCAAACAACAGACAGAGTGGAATATTCCATTGATTAGGAAAGTAGGATTTCAGGTGATTCTGAGACTTTCAAGTGGAGCTGGGAAGTGTAGATCAAGTGTTTAGTTTTGTGTGGATTAACTTTGAAATGTCTCTTAGATAGGCTGAGTCAGTCGGAACTCTCTGGACCCAGGAAGGTAAGAAAAGCAAGCAAACAAACAAACAAAGCAAATGCAGTGTTCAGGTAAGTAACTATGCTAAGAGGAAACGCTACAGAAACCCTGGGACATGGTTCTCCGGAGGGTTTGTCTCCAGTTCTGTGCACAGGCTAATCTAGTCTTTCTCCCAGGAACATTTAAAGGCAAAAATATCAATTTACCTTTGAGAAAGAAACCATTTTATTTCCATACATATTTTTTGTTGTTGCATCAGTGATATATAGCTATTAAAGATGGTTATAAATATTTAAACTATTAATGGTTGAGTTTCACATTATAAATAGCTCTATGAGCTCACCAAGCACTGTAAGTGATATACTCTAGTTCCCCAAGGAACCATGGATAAACTCACTGCCATGGTGGAAGACATAATGTGCATTCACCAGTGACAAATGAGCACGGTGTCATAACAGATCCTCCACGGAGTTTATTTTCATCAGTAAAATCGGTGGCAAAGAGCAGATATTATGTAGACTGATATCATCTAGCTGACAGTACACTAGGATCAAGAAGAGTTTCTCATGAAATTTACACCAGAGTAACAAAATAGTGGGGCTTTCTAAATCCTGTAATGAAAGTAAAATAATGTATCAATGGCATCACTTACTCCAGAATCTTACATTTTGAGTTTTTTTCTACTCTTACCTATTTCTTTCTTTTTTTATGCCCTCATTTTTTCATACCCTCTCTTAGGGCGAATTCCTCCTGCTTATATTTAGAATCAGGGCTACAGGGTAAAAGTAATAACTTATCTAGGTAGACACCTATAGCACAAGGTTCGGAAGGGAAGATGGGCTGACTTGACAAAGGTCCAGCTCTCTGGGCACTAGCTGTGTGGCCTTCCTTGGGCTGGTTACTTGATTTCCATGAGTTTTATGTTACACATATTCATTACTCTCTCTATGTCTCAACTTTCTCATTTGTAAAATATGAGGCATAAAATAAAACACAACCTAAAAGCTGTTTTGAAATTAAGTGAGTAAATGTAGAGAGTTGTTGGATATAAGATACTACATTATGTAAGATATTATTTTAATACTAGTTCAGTTCAATTCAGTCACTCAGTCATGTCCGACTCTTNAGTCTACGAAGTTCCAGGCTTCAGGGCAATTGTGAACCTTCTGAAATTGTAAGATACTCTATGTTGATGAACATATTCTTAACTAGAGGATCCAGAGAGAAAAGACAAGATGGAACAATGACTTGAGAGTCTGTGGTCCAAACAACAGACAGAGTGGAATATTCCATTGATTAGGAAAGTAGGATTTCAGGTGATTCTGAGACTTTCAAGTGGAGCTGGGAAGTGTAGATCAAGTGTTTAGTTTTGTGTGGATTAACTTTGAAATGTCTCTTAGATAGGCTGAGTCAGTCGGAACTCTCTGGACCCAGGAAGGTAAGAAAAGCAAGCAAACAAACAAACAAAGCAAATGCAGTGTTCAGGTAAGTAACTATGCTAAGAGGAAACGCTACAGAAACCCTGGGACATGGTTCTCCGGAGGGTTTGTCTCCAGTTCTGTGCACAGGCTAATCTAGTCTTTCTCCCAGGAACATTTAAAGGCAAAAATATCAATTTACCTTTGAGAAAGAAACCATTTTATTTCCATACATATTTTTTGTTGTTGCATCAGTGATATATAGCTATTAAAGATGGTTATAAATATTTAAACTATTAATGGTTGAGTTTCACATTATAAATAGCTCTATGAGCTCACCAAGCACTGTAAGTGATATACTCTAGTTCCCCAAGGAACCATGGATAAACTCACTGCCATGGTGGAAGACATAATGTGCATTCACCAGTGACAAATGAGCACGGTGTCATAACAGATCCTCCACGGAGTTTATTTTCATCAGTAAAATCGGTGGCAAAGAGCAGATATTATGTAGACTGATATCATCTAGCTGACAGTACACTAGGATCAAGAAGAGTTTCTCATGAAATTTACACCAGAGTAACAAAATAGTGGGGCTTTCTAAATCCTGTAATGAAAGTAAAATAATGTATCAATGGCATCACTTACTCCAGAATCTTACATTTTGAGTTTTTTTCTACTCTTACCTATTTCTTTCTTTTTTTATGCCCTCATTTTTTCATACCCTCTCTTAGGGCGAATTCCTCCTGCTTATATTTAGAATCAGGGCTACAGGGTAAAAGTAATAACTTATCTAGGTAGACACCTATAGCACAAGGTTCGGAAGGGAAGATGGGCTGACTTGACAAAGGTCCAGCTCTCTGGGCACTAGCTGTGTGGCCTTCCTTGGGCTGGTTACTTGATTTCCATGAGTTTTATGTTACACATATTCATTACTCTCTCTATGTCTCAACTTTCTCATTTGTAAAATATGAGGCATAAAATAAAACACAACCTAAAAGCTGTTTTGAAATTAAGTGAGTAAATGTAGAGAGTTGTTGGATATAAGATACTACATTATGTAAGATATTATTTTAATACTAGTTCAGTTCAATTCAGTCACTCAGTCATGTCCGACTCTTTGCAACCCCATGGACTGCAGCACAACAGGCCTCCCTGTCCATCAACAACTCCCAGAGTTTACTCAAACTCATGTCCATCGAATTGGTGATGCCACCCAACCATCTCATCCTCTGTCGTCCCCTTCTTCTCCTGCCCTCAATCTTTCCCAGAATCAGTGTCTTTTCAAATGAGTCAGCTCTTCGCATCAGTCCTTCCAAAGTATTGGAGTGTAGCTTCAGCATCAGTCCTTCCAATGAATAGTCAGGACTGATTTCCTTTAGGATGGACTGGTTGGATCTCCTTACAGTCCAAGAGACTCTCAAGAGTCTTCTACAACACTACAGTTCAAAAGCATCAATTCTTTGGCACTCAGCTTTCTTTATAGTCCAACTCATATCCATACATGACTAGTGGAGAACCCATAGCCTTGACTAGACAGACCTTTGTTGGCAAAGTAATGTCTCTGCTTTTTAATAAGCTATCTAGATTGGTCATAACTTTTTTCCCAAGGAGTGTCTTTTAATTTCATGCAGTCACCATTTGCAGTAATTTTGGAGCCCCCCAAAAATAAAGTCTATCACTGTTTCCACTATTTCCCCATCTATTTGCCATGAAGTGATGGACCAGATGCCATGATCTTAGTTTTCTGAATGTTGAGTTTTAAGTCAACTTTTCCACTCTCCTCTTTCACTTTCATCAAGAAACTCTTTGTTAATTTATTTTAATATAATTATTATAATAATCAAGAGTTTTTAAAGGAGATAATATGTGTAAAGGGACTGTGTGTGTGTGCTCACTCAGCCGTGTTTGACTCTGCAAGGCTCTGTAGCCTGCCAGGCTCCTCTGTCCAGGGATTCTTCAGGCAAGAATACTGGAGCAGGTTGCCATTTCCTCCTCCAAGGGATGTTCTCAACTTAGGGATCAACCTTATGTCTCTTATATTAGCCAGAAGATTCTTTACTACTGCATCACCCAGGAAGCCTGTAAAGTAAGCTAGTTGCATTATCTGGTCCTCAGTTCCTGAGCTCTTGACTACATGGTCAGGTTCTTCATGGGATACTTTGGTACATTATTCGTAATCTTCACAGCAACCCTAAAGCAGCATCACTCCTCTATTTTATAAGGTACTGAAACTGATACTCAGAGAAGTGACGTTCTCAAAATCACACACAGAAAGTGGCAAAGCCAGATGTTGACTTCAGGCCAAGTCTGCCAGAGTCTAAAATCTGTGCCCAGTCCCTCACCCACAAAGACAGTATCCAGGGGGTCAGGGGACTGCCTGAGCAGTCCTGTGCCCCAGGCAAGTCCGGGGAATATGTTTAAGCCGAGTGTTTCCACCCATAAGATTACAGATTACACTAGATGCTCTTTAGGAACTCAGAATAATTTCCCAGCATTAGTGAAGATTCTGGGATGTGCATGTTTTTCCAAGTGTGGTTTGTTTTTGCAAAGTTGGTTATCTACTTAAATCCTTTACTGTGCTCAGATTAGTCTCACGTAAGTACTGACATCAACAAAGGAAAGGAATTTCCTTAGGTCCACAAAAGCAAGAGAAAGCTGCCTAGACTACATAATCTTTGTGTTTGCTCTTTCATTTGTTATATGTGTTAAACTTTCCCCTTAAAAGAATGAGATTGCATGCTACAATGAGAATGCAGTATATTTTCATGTACTTACACAGTCTTTTTAGTTATTAAGAATATTTTATTAACTATTTTTAATAGTAAGTAATTATTTTATGCTATTTGCTCATTTCTATTTAAATAAGGACAGATACACTTGATTTAACTGTTCATTCTTACATGAAGAATATGAATGTCCTATGGAATTGAAAGAAATGAAAAGAATTTGTTTCCTACTTTTATTATTCTGTACATCTGGTCTTAGAGTCAATATATCTGGTCTATGTCAAGCTTTTTCAGTCACCATTAGACTACCCCCATTAGGTAGAAAAATTGGCTTGTATTACCTAAAAGCCATATTAAAAAATTCTTGCCATTTTTAATAACAGAAAGCCATTTATTTGATTTTATGAAGAAAAAAGATACATATTAAGAATTGAAGATGGCTAAGAAGACTTCAGCATAGTTATTTATATGTATTTTAATACAAAAATTTAAGATAGAAAGTTGAGATGAGAAATTTTACTTCTTTTTGATTAAAAATGAAAATAATAGGTATAAATTAAAACACCAAATAAATAAATCAGCACAATTCTCTGATCTCTGCTGCATCTTTATAATTCATAAAATTTCTGTCGACTTTGTGATACAGTCCTAATTTCATAAGAACTCTCACATTAACTAAATTAGTGTACTGCATTTGAAGTAACACATGAGATTCTACGCAATAAAACATTATGTTGATTGATTGTGATACTTAACAGTGCTTAACACTTATTTAGCACTTTACATCCTCAAAGCACTTTACAAACATTAACTAATTAATCATCATGTCACTGCAATGTCAGAAAGGTGGTAGAATTCCCATTTCTGAGATGAAGGAATTAAATAAAGTGGCTTATGGCAGTGAAAGACTTTAGACAGTCTAAATATTAATACCTCAGGAAAGTTTCAACTCAGTGACTAGAGCAGGGAATTGACTGTGTTTATGAAATAAAGAAAGCAGTGCAAGTTAATATCATATTACAATCCCAGCACTTAGAAGAATAAATGGCCACTGCCAACAACCCGTGTTTCCTTTCTAACCTTTGCTATTCCCAAAGAGTTATTATATAATTGATTTTGCCTAGTATTTTCCATTTTTAAGTCTAATTTTTTCATAATTAAAAACTCCCTGTGAATTTAAAAAGAAAATTGTTCAGGAATTTTCCATTTTATATCATTAATCATGTTTGAGAAAAAACATCAACTACTGGAAATGCTCAAAAAATTATTTTAAAGAAACGATATTAACTAAGTTTATTTCCAGTCAGAGTAATTGTTTTTCAAATATTAATTCCCCAAAATAATATCAATAACAGCTCTTCAGATTGTTAAAGAAATGCTATTCAGGAAGTGTCACTATTTAAATTTTATGGAAGACCTTTATTTCACCTATTATACAGTACCAGTTACCTGACCCTGAAATTCATACTCCGTAGACTCCAAAAGTATACAAATATTTGGTGGAAGTATAACACAGATACAGAAAGGACAGCAAATCATACAAGGTAACGAATTTTACAAAGCACAACTGAGTAACCACCGAGAGATCAGGAATAGAAGTCAGAAAACTCTCATGTCCCTTGTTCCGGTCGCTGCTTTCTAACGGTAATCTTTCCTAGGATATCTCCACTAACATTTTGCATGTTTTTGAACTTTACAAAAAGGTAATTATGTACTATGTACTACTTTTTACTATTTTGGGACTGTTGTCTCTTAGTAATTTTTACAAAAATGATCCATGGCATCAGAGGCAGCAGTATTTATTCATTTTCATTGCTGTATCAGTTCAGTTCAGTTCAGTCACTCAGTCATTTCCGACACTTTGCAACCCCATGAATCGCAGTATGTCAGGCCTCCCTGTCCATCACCATCTCCCAGAGTTCACTCAGATATCATGTCCATTGAGTCAGTGATGCCATCTAGCCATCTCATCCTCGGTCGTCCCCTTCTCCTCCTGCCTCCAATCCCTCCCAGCATCAGAGTCTTTTCCAGTGAGTCAACACTTTGCATGAGGTGGCCAAAGTACTGGAGTTTCAGCTTCAGCATCATTCCCTCCAAAGAAATCCCAGGGCTGACCTCCTTCAGAATAGACTGGTTGGATCTCCTTGCAGTCCAAGGGACTTTCAAGAGTCTTCTCCAACACCACAGTTCAAAAGCATCAATTCTTCAGTGCTCACCTTTCTTCACAGTCCAACTCTCACATTCATTCATACATGACTACTGGAAAAACCATAGCCTTGACTAGACAGACCTTTGTTGGCAAAGTAATGTCTCTGCTTTTGAATATGCTATCTAGGTTGGTCATAACTTTCCTTCCAAGTAGTAAGCTTCTTTTAATTTCATGGCTGCAATCACCATCTGCAGTGATTTGGGAGCCCCCCAAAATAGTCTGACACTGTTTTCACTGTTTCCCCATCTATTTCCCATGAAGCGATGGGACAAAGATGCCATTATCTTCGTTTTCTGAATGCAGAGCTTTAAGTCAACTTTTTCAGTCTCCTCTTTCACTTTCATCAAGAGGCTTTTTAGTTTCTCTTCACTTTCTGCCATAAGGGTGGTGTCATCTGCATATCTGAGGTTATTGATATTTCTCCCGGCAATCTTGATTCCAGCTTCTGCTTCATCCAGCCCAGCATTTCTCATGATGTACACTGCATATAAGTTATATAAGCAGGGTGACAATATACAGCCTTACTGCTGCTGCTAAATCACTTCAGTCGTGTCTGACTCTGTGCGACCCCATAGATGGCAGCCCACCAGGCTCCACCGTCCCTGGGCTTCTCCAGGCAAGAACATTGGAGTGGGTTGCCATTTCCTTCGCCAATGCATGAAAGTGAAAATCATTACCTTAATAATGTTATTATTAATTATGTACATTAATAATGCATCAGTTAATAATGTGCATGTATGTATGACTGTATGTATGTTTGACTGTATGTTGATACACATGTCAGCTTACTTACTTGACTGAGCCCACTATTGACGGACTTTTGTTTCAGTTTAGAACTGTAAAATAAGTGCTGCTATGAGCATTTTTGTATGTTTTGGTTCACTTGTGTGTACATTTCTATTTAAATCTAGGGGCAAAACTTTTGATTTACAGATAGTGGCAAACAATTTTTCAAAATTCTTCTTCCAATTCAAATTCCCAGTAGTGTATGAGAATTCCCTTGCTCCACAGTCTCTTCAAATTTTTGTAAATAAAATTTTACTGGAACACAAGCATACACATTAGTTTAATATTATCCATGGCTTATTTTCAGAGAAGGCAATGGCACCCCACTTCAGTACTCTTGCCTGGAAGATCCCACGGATGGAGAAGCCTGGTGGGCTACAGTCCATGGGGTCGCTAAGAGTCGGACACAATGAGTGACTTCACTTTCACTTTTCAATTTCACGCATTGGAGAAGGAAATGGCAACCCACTCCAGTGTTCTTGCCTGGAGAATCCCAGGGATGGGGGAGCCTGGTGGTCTGCCGTCTATGGGGTTGCATAGAGTCAGACACGACTGAAGCAACTTAGCAGCAGCAGCAGCATGGCTTATTTAATGCTACCATCACAGAGATGAATAGTTATGACAGAAATCATACGGCCCATGTATTACTTTCCTTGAGCTGCCATGACAAACTATCACAAACTGATTGCCTTAGAACAAGAAAATGTATTCTCCCATAGTTCTGGAAGCCAGGGTCTAAAATCAAAATATTGACAGAACAGCAATTTCTCTGGAGGCTCTAAGGCAAAGGTGGGGATTTTTCCTTCTCCCTTGTTAGCATTCCTTACCTTCCTTGGCTCGTGTCTATAACACCTCAATCTCTGTCTCAACTTCACATGAACTTTTTCTCTGTGTGTATGTGTTCTCTTCAGTGTGTCTCTTATAAGGATATTTATTATGTTTTAGCCCACCTGAATAATCCAGAGTGATCTCATCTTAATTCTTAACTTAGTTACATCTTTAAGACCATTTTCCATATAAGCTAATATTCACAGATTCCATATATTTTACATGGATATCTTCTAGGGGGGCATTTTTCAGCTTATCATAGCCCACAATATGTACTATTTGGTTGATCCTTTACAGCAGAAATAGATCAATCCCTGCATTAATATATCTTTTATTATGTTTACTGGCCATTTGGATTGTCTCTTTTCTGAAGCACACTTTTCTACACACACACACACAAATATAAGAAAATTTTTCTCTCATTTTGTTGCCCAAAGATTGCCTTTTTGATCTCTAATTTGGATATTTTGATAAACTGAGGTGCTTTATTTTAATGTATTAATAGTCTGATTTACCAAACCTATATGCAGATCAGAAAGCAACAGTTAGAACTGGACATGGAACAACAGACTGGCTCCAAATAAGAAAAGGAGTACAGCAAGGCTGTATATTGTCACCCTGCTTTTTAACTTATATGCAGAGGACATCATGAGAAACGTTGGGCAGGATGAAGCACAAGCTGGAATCAAGATTGCTGGGAAAAATATCAATAACCTCAGATATGCAGATGACACCGCCCTTACGGCAGAAAGTGAAGAGGAACTAAAAAGCCTCTTGATGAAAGTGAAAGAGGAGACTGAAAAAGTTGGCTTAAAGCTCTACATTCAGAAAACGAAGATCATGGCATCTTTGTCCCATCGCTTCATGGGAAATAGATGAGGAAACAGTGGAAACAGTGTCAGACTATTTTGGGGGGCTCCCAAATCACTGCAGATGGTGATTGCAGCCATGAAATTAAAAGAAGCTTATTACTTGGAAGGAAAGTTATGACCAACCTAGATAGCATATTCAAAAGCAGAGACATTACTTTGCCAACAAAGGTCTGTCTAGTCAAGGCTATGGTTTTCCCAGTGGTCATGTATGCATGTGAGAGTTGGACTATGAAGAAAGCTGAGCACTGAAGAGCTGATGCTTTTGAACCGTGGTGTTGGAGAAGACTCTTGAGAGTCTCTTGGACTGTAAGGATTTCCAACCAGTCCATCCTAAGGGAGA
>SJYW01053580.1:325150-357661 GCA_006410735.1 Raphicerus campestris | reverse complement strand
CTCTTCACTTTCTGCCATAAGGGTGGTGTCATCTGCATATCTGAGGTTATTGATATTTCTCCCGGCAATCTTGATTCCAGCTTCTGCTTCATCCAGCCCAGCATTTCTCATGATGTACACTGCATATAAGTTATATAAGCAGGGTGACAATATACAGACTTACTGCTGCTGCTAAATCACTTCAGTCGTGTCTGACTCTGTGCGACCCCATAGATGGCAGCCCACCAGGCTCCACCGTCCCTGGGCTTCTCCAGGCAAGAACATTGGAGTGGGTTGCCATTTCCTTCGCCAATGCATGAAAGTGAAAATCATTACCTTAATAATGTTATTATTAATTATGTACATTAATAATGCATCAGTTAATAATGTGCATGTATGTATGACTGTATGTATGTTTGACTGTATGTTGATACACATGTCAGCTTACTTACTTGACTGAGCCCACTATTGACGGACTTTTGTTTCAGTTTAGAACTGTAAAATAAGTGCTGCTATGAGCATTTTTGTATGTTTTGGTTCACTTGTGTGTACATTTCTATTTAAATCTAGGGGCAAAACTTTTGATTTACAGATAGTGGCAAACAATTTTTCAAAATTCTTCTTCCAATTCAAATTCCCAGTAGTGTATGAGAATTCCCTTGCTCCACAGTCTCTTCAAATTTTTGTAAATAAAATTTTACTGGAACACAAGCATACACATTAGTTTAATATTATCCATGGCTTATTTTCAGAGAAGGCAATGGCACCCCACTTCAGTACTCTTGCCTGGAAGATCCCACGGATGGAGAAGCCTGGTGGGCTACAGTCCATGGGGTCGCTAAGAGTCGGACACAATGAGTGACTTCACTTTCACTTTTCAATTTCACGCATTGGAGAAGGAAATGGCAACCCACTCCAGTGTTCTTGCCTGGAGAATCCCAGGGATGGGGGAGCCTGGTGGTCTGCCGTCTATGGGGTTGCATAGAGTCAGACACGACTGAAGCAACTTAGCAGCAGCAGCAGCATGGCTTATTTAATGCTACCATCACAGAGATGAATAGTTATGACAGAAATCATACGGCCCATGTATTACTTTCCTTGAGCTGCCATGACAAACTATCACAAACTGATTGCCTTAGAACAAGAAAATGTATTCTCCCATAGTTCTGGAAGCCAGGGTCTAAAATCAAAATATTGACAGAACAGCAATTTCTCTGGAGGCTCTAAGGCAAAGGTGGGGATTTTTCCTTCTCCCTTGTTAGCATTCCTTACCTTCCTTGGCTCGTGTCTATAACACCTCAATCTCTGTCTCAACTTCACATGAACTTTTTCTCTGTGTGTATGTGTTCTCTTCAGTGTGTCTCTTATAAGGATATTTATTATGTTTTAGCCCACCTGAATAATCCAGAGTGATCTCATCTTAATTCTTAACTTAGTTACATCTTTAAGACCATTTTCCATATAAGCTAATATTCACAGATTCCATAAATTTTACATGGATATCTTCTAGGGGGGCATTTTTCAGCTTATCATAGCCCACAATATGTACTATTTGGTTGATCCTTTACAGCAGAAATAGATCAATCCCTGCATTAATATATCTTTTATTATGTTTACTGGCCATTTGGATTGTCTCTTTTCTGAAGCACACTTTTCTACACACACACACACAAATATAAGAAAATTTTTCTCTCATTTTGTTGCCCAAAGATTGCCTTTTTGATCTCTAATTTGGATATTTTGATAAACTGAGGTGCTTTATTTTAATGTATTAATAGTCTGATTTACCAAACCTATATGCAGATCAGAAAGCAACAGTTAGAACTGGACATGGAACAACAGACTGGCTCCAAATAAGAAAAGGAGTACAGCAAGGCTGTATATTGTCACCCTGCTTTTTAACTTATATGCAGAGTACAGNTGATTTACCAAACCTATATGCAGATCAGAAAGCAACAGTTAGAACTGGACATGGAACAACAGACTGGCTCCAAATAAGAAAAGGAGTACAGCAAGGCTGTATATTGTCACCCTGCTTTTTAACTTATATGCAGAGGACATCATGAGAAACGTTGGGCAGGATGAAGCACAAGCTGGAATCAAGATTGCTGGGAAAAATATCAATAACCTCAGATATGCAGATGACACCGCCCTTACGGCAGAAAGTGAAGAGGAACTAAAAAGCCTCTTGATGAAAGTGAAAGAGGAGACTGAAAAAGTTGGCTTAAAGCTCTACATTCAGAAAACGAAGATCATGGCATCTTTGTCCCATCGCTTCATGGGAAATAGATGAGGAAACAGTGGAAACAGTGTCAGACTATTTTGGGGGGCTCCCAAATCACTGCAGATGGTGATTGCAGCCATGAAATTAAAAGAAGCTTATTACTTGGAAGGAAAGTTATGACCAACCTAGATAGCATATTCAAAAGCAGAGACATTACTTTGCCAACAAAGGTCTGTCTAGTCAAGGCTATGGTTTTCCCAGTGGTCATGTATGCATGTGAGAGTTGGACTATGAAGAAAGCTGAGCACTGAAGAGCTGATGCTTTTGAACCGTGGTGTTGGAGAAGACTCTTGAGAGTCTCTTGGACTGTAAGGATTTCCAACCAGTCCATCCTAAGGGAGATCAGTCCTAGGTGTTCATTGGTGGCACTGATGTTGAAGCTGAAACTCCAGTACTTTGACCACCTCATGCAAAGTGTTGACTCATTGGAAAAGACTCTGATGCTGGGAGGGACTGGGGACATGAGGAGAAGGGGACGACAAAGGATGAGATGGCTGGATGGCATCACCGACTCGATGGATGTGAATTTGGGTGAATTCCAGGAGTTGGTGATGGACAGGGAAGCCTAGCATGCTGCAATTCATGGGGTTGCAAAGAGTTAGACATGACTGAGCGACTGACCTGAACTGATTTTATGTTTTGTGTATGTGTGTATATGTTAGAATTCTGTATGTCCTGTTTGCCTACCTCAAGTCAAGAAGATATTATTTTTTCCTAAAAGCTTTATTGGTTTACCTTTCATATTTAATTATAAAATCAAGAATTAATTTTGTGTGTATGACATGATTTAAGAATCATGGAGGGGCACTAGATGGTGAGTAGGAAGATGCCGGACTTGCCTCTTCCCACAGACACATCAAAACCACATATAAAGCAACATCTCTGAGAAGTACAAGAAAACAAGCAGATAAGATTTTGCTCAGCTAAGGATAAAAAGAAAAAGCCACATGGAGGTGGGTTAGAAAACCAGAGGCACGATCCAGACAGCACCCATACTCCTAGCATGGCAACCCACAGGCAGGAAGAACATCACAGTTACAGTGATCCTCCCTAAAAAAATGAGGGCTTTAAACCATGACTTGGGCTCCCAACCCAGGGCACCTGCACCAGGAAGACAATCCCCTATAATGTCTGGCCTTGAAGAATAATAGAGCTTAAATATCAGAAAGCTGGAGGGCTACAGGACACTGAGGCTATTAAAGAGCATGCACTAACTCACATACTCTAAATCCCACCACAGAGGCAACAATTTGAAAAGTGCCTGAGTCATACATGTAGGAGATTAATTAACTAATTTTAGTTCATGTACCCAAAGCACAGGAATCTGTTGGAACACTGGGTATATGGAGGCTGTCAGGTCCCAGGTTTTTCTTACCTTCTACTAAGTTGGCCTGGCACTGGAAGGTGCTTTTCTGACTCTCCTCATCTACCTTATTAGCACTGCTTGGCCCACCCCAGGTTCAAAACAGACTCACTCCAGGAAATGCTCCTCCATAGTGACATACCAACACTCCATACTTGGAATTTGCCCTTAGCTGGGATTTCCATGTTTTTACATTCCAGTACCCTATAATGAAAAGGATATCTATTTTGGGTGTTAATTCTGGAAGGTCTTGTAGGTATTCGTAGAACCATTCAATTACAGCTTCTTCAGTGTTACTAGCTGGGGCAAAGACTTGGATTACCATAAAATTGAATGGTTTGCCTTGGTAACAAACGGAGATCATTATGTCGTTTTTGAGACTGCGTCCAAGTACTACATTTTGGACTATTTTGTTGACTATGATGGCTACTACATTACTTCTAAGGGATTCTTGCCCACAGTAGTTATAATGTATAGTAGATATAATGGTGTATCTACTATATACCATTATATATGTATCTACTATATACACAGTAGTATAGTAGATATAATGGTCATCTCAGTTAAATTCACCCATTCCAGTCCATTTTAGTTCACTGATTCCTAAAATGTCAATGTTCATTTTTGCCATCTCCTGTTTGATCATTTCCAATTTGCCTTGAATCATGGACCTAACATTCCATGTACCTATGCAATATTACTTTTTACAGCAAGAGACCTTGCTTCCATCACCAGTCACATTCACAACTGGGTATTGTTTTTGCTTTGGCTCTGTCTCTTCTATCTTTCTTGAGTTATTTCTCCACTGATCTCCAGTAGCATATTGGGCACCTACCAACTTGAGGAGTTCATCTTTCAGTGTCCTATCTTTTAGCCTTTTCATACTGCTCATGGGGTTCTAAAGGCAGGAATACTGGAGTGGTTTGCCATTTCCTTCTCCAGTGGACCACATTTTGTCAGATATCCAAAAAAGATGTCCTTTTCATCATAGGGGACTGGATTGCAAAAGTAGGAAGTCAAGAAACACCTGGAGTAACAGGCAAATTTGGCCTTGGAGTACAGAATGAGGCAGGACAAAGGCTAATAGAGTTCTGCCAAGAGAATGCACTGGTCATAGCAAACACCCTCTTCCAACAACACAAGAGAGGACTCTACACATGCACATGACCAGATGGTCAACAATGAAATCAGATTGATTATATTCTTTGCAACCAAAGATGGAGAAGTTGTATACAATCAGCAAAAACAAAACCAGGAGCTGACTATGGCTCAGATGATGAACTCCTTATTGCCAAATTCAAACTTGAAGAAAGTAGGAAAAACCACTAGGCCATTCAGGTATGACCTAAATTATGGAGTGGAAGTGAGAAATAGATTTAAGGGACTAGATCTGATAGAGTACCTGATGAACTATGGACAAAGGTTCATGACATTGTACAGGAGACAAGGATCAAGACCATCCCCATGGAAAAGAAATGCAAAAAAGGAAAAAGGCTGCCTGAAGAGGCCTTACAAATAGCTGTGAAAAGAAGAGAGGCAAAGAGCAAAGCAGAAAAGGAAAGATATAACCATTTGAATGCAGAGTTCCAAAGAATATCAAGGAGAGATAAGAAACCCTACATCAGTGATCAATGCAAAGAAATAGAGGAAAACAACAGAATGGGAAAGACTAGAAATCTCTTCATAAAAATTAGAGATACCAAGGGAATATTTCATGCAAAGATGGGCTCGATAAAGGACAGAAATGTTATGGACCTAACAGAGACAGAAGATATTAAGGAAAGGTGCCAAGAATACACAGAAGAACTGTACAGNCCATACTCCTAGCATGGCAACCCACAGGCAGGAAGAACATCACAGTTACAGTGATCCTCCCTAAAAAAATGAGGGCTTTAAACCATGACTTGGGCTCCCAACCCAGGGCACCTGCACCAGGAAGACAATCCCCTACAATGTCTGGCCTTGAAGAATAATAGAGCTTAAATATCAGAAAGCTGGAGGGCTACAGGACACTGAGGCTATTAAAGAGCATGCACTAACTCACATACTCTAAATCCCACCACAGAGGCAACAATTTGAAAAGTGCCTGGGTCATACATGTAGGAGATTAATTAACTAATTTTAGTTCATGTACCCAAAGGACAGGAATCTGTTGGAACACTGGGTATATGGAGGCTGTCAGGTCCCAGGTTTTTCTTACCTTCTACTAAGTTGGCCTGGCACTGGAAGGTGCTTTTCTGACTCTCCTCATCTACCTTATTAGCACTGCTTGGCCCACCCCAGGTTCAAAACAGACTCACTCCAGGAAATGCTCCTCCATAGTGACATACCAACACTCCATACTTGGAATTTGCCCTTAGCTGGGATTTCCATGTTTTTACATTCCAGTACCCTATAATGAAAAGGATATTTATTTTGGGTGTTAATTCTGGAAGGTCTTGTAGGTATTCGTAGAACCATTCAACTACAGCTTCTTCAGTGTTACTAGCTGGGGCAAAGACTTGGATTACCATAAAATTGAATGGTTTGCCTTGGTAACAAATGGAGATCATTATGTCGTTTTTGAGACTGCGCCCAAGTACTACATTTTGGACTATTTTGTTGACTATGATGGCTACTACATTACTTCTAAGGGATTCTTGCCCACAGTAGTTATAATGTATAGTAGATATAATGGTGTATCTACTATATACCATTATATATGTATCTACTATATACACAGTAGTATAGTAGATATAATGGTCATCTCAGTTAAATTCACCCATTCCAGTCCATTTTAGTTCACTGATTCCTAAAATGTCAATGTTCATTTTTGCCATCTCCTGTTTGATCATTTCCAATTTGCCTTGAATCATGGACCTAACATTCCATGTACCTATGCAATATTACTTTTTACAGCAAGAGACCTTGCTTCCATCACCAGTCACATTCACAACTGGGTATTGTTTTTGCTTTGGCTCTGTCTCTTCTATCTTTCTTGAGTTATTTCTCCACTGATCTCCAGTAGCATATTGGGCACCTACCAACTTGAGGAGTTCATCTTTCAGTGTCCTATCTTTTAGCCTTTTCATACTGCTCATGGGGTTCTAAAGGCAGGAATACTGGAGTGGTTTGCCATTTCCTTCTCCAGTGGACCACATTTTGTCAGATATCCAAAAAAGATGTCCTTTTCATCATAGGGGACTGGATTGCAAAAGTAGGAAGTCAAGAAACACCTGGAGTAACAGGCAAATTTGGCCTTGGAGTACAGAATGAGGCAGGACAAAGGCTAATAGAGTTCTGCCAAGAGAATGCACTGGTCATAGCAAACACCCTCTTCCAACAACACAAGAGAGGACTCTACACATGCACATGACCAGATGGTCAACAATGAAATCAGATTGATTATATTCTTTGCAACCAAAGATGGAGAAGTTGTATACAATCAGCAAAAACAAAACCAGGAGCTGACTATGGCTCAGATGATGAACTCCTTATTGCCAAATTCAAACTTGAAGAAAGAAGGAAAAACCACTAGGCCATTCAGGTATGACCTAAATTATGGAGTGGAAGTGAGAAATAGATTTAAGGGACTAGATCTGATAGAGTACCTGATGAACTATGGACAAAGGTTCATGACATTGTACAGGAGACAAGGATCAAGACCATCCCCATGGAAAAGAAATGCAAAAAAGGAAAAAGGCTGCCTGAAGAGGCCTTACAAATAGCTGTGAAAAGAAGAGAGGCTAAGAGCAAAGCAGAAAAGGAAAGATATAACCATTTGAATGCAGAGTTCCAAAGAATATCAAGGAGAGATAAGAAACCCTACATCAGTGATCAATGCAAAGAAATAGAGGAAAACAACAGAATGGGAAAGACTAGAAATCTCTTCATAAAAATTAGAGATACCAAGGGAATATTTCATGCAAAGATGGGCTCGATAAAGGACAGAAATGTTATGGACCTAACAGAGACAGAAGATATTAAGGAAAGGTGCCAAGAATACACAGAAGAACTGTACAGAAAAGAGCTTCACGACCAAGATAATCACGATGATGTGATCACTCACCTAGAGCCAGACATCCTGGAATGTGAAGTCAAGTGGGCCTTAGAAAGCATCATTATGAACAAAGCTAGTGGAGGTGATGGAATTCCAGTGGAGCTGTTTCAAATCCTGAAAGATGATGCTGTGAAAGTGCTGCACTCAATATGCCAGCAAATTTGGAAAACTCAGCAGTGGCCACAGGACTGGAAAAGATCAGTTTTCATTCCAATTCCAAAGAAAGGCAATGCCAAAGAATGCTCAAACTACCACACAATTGCACACATCTCATATACTAGTAAAGCAATGCTCAGAATTCTCCAAGCCAGGCTTCAGCAATACGTGAACCATGAACTCCCTGATGTTCAAGCTGGTTTTAGAAAAGGCAGAGGAACCAGAGATCAAATTGTCAACATCCCCTGGATCATCAAAAAAGCAAAAGGGTTCCAGAAAAAAAACACCTATTTCTGCTTTCTTGTCTATGCCAAAGCCTTAGACTGTGTGGATCACAATCAACTGGAAAATTCTGAAAGAGATGGGAAAACCAGACCACCTGACCTGCCTCTTAAGAAACCTATATGCAGGTCAGGAAGCAATAGTTAGCACTGGGCATGGAACAACAGACTGGTGCCAAATAAGAAAAGGAATACATCAAGGCTGTATATTGTCACCCTACTTTTTAACTTATATGCAGAGTACATCATGAGAAACGCTGGGCAGGATGAAGCACAATCTGGAACCAAGATTGCTGGGAGAAATATCAATAACTTCAGATATGCAGATGACACCACCCTTATGGCAGAAAGTGAAGAAAAACTGAAAAGCCTCTTGATGAAAGTGAAAGAAGAGAGTGAAAATGTTGGCTTAAAGCTCAACATTCAGAAAACAAAGATCATGGTATCTGGTCCCATCACTTCATGGGCAATAGATGGGGAAACAGTGGAAACAGTGTCAGACTTTATTTTTGGTGGCTCCAAAATCACTGTAGATGGTGACAGCAGCCATGAAATTAAAAGATGCTTACTCCTTGGAAGGAAAGTTATGACCAACCTAGACAGCATATTGAAAAGCAGAGACATTACTTGCCAACAAACGTCTATCTAGTCAAGGCTATGATTTTTCCAGTAGTCATGTGTGGATGTGAGAGTTGGACTGTGAAGAAAGCTGAGTGCCGAAGAATTGATGCTTTGGAACTGTGGTGTTGGAGAATACCCTCGAGAGTCCCTGGGCTGCAAGGAGATTCAACCAGGCCATCCTCTAGGAAATCAGTCCTGAGTGTTCTTTGGAAGGACTGATGTTGAAGCTGAAACTCCAATATGTTGGCCACCTGACGTGAAGAACTGACTCATTTGAAAAGACTCTGATGCTGGGAAAGATTGAAGGTGGGAGGAGAAGGGGATGACCAAAGATGAGACGGTTGGATGGCATCACCAACTCAATGACATGAGTTTGAGTGAAGTCTGGGAGTTGGTGATGGATAGGGAGGATTTGTGTGCTTCAGTTCATGGAGTCACAAAGAGTCGGACATGACTGAGTGACTGAACTGAACTGAACTGTTTTTGCCATCCCCCTGAAGCAACTCCTTTCCCAAGATCAATGCCACATACCAGAACACCTGCAACAGTCACAGTCAGGCATTACAGACAACCACAGTAGAAGCTAGCCACACACTAGCATACCCACAGAAATCGCAGCCCAGCCACCATATGAGGGCACATGCAGCCCACATGGAGAGACTCTTGGAGCATCTGGCTCTGGCAACCGAGGGGATCACACTCTGGGTCTCACAAGTCACCTTCTATATATAGTCACTTCTTCAAGACAAAGAGGTATAGCTAATCTCCTAATACATAGAAATAAGCAATAGTTATAGAAATTATAAATACATAGAAATACATAGAAATAAACTCTATAAATACATAGAAATAAACACAGCGAGTCTGGCAAAGTAAGCAGACAATGGACTATGTTCCAAATGAAAGAACAAGGCAAAACATTAAAAAAAAAAAAAAAAGGAAATAACAAAATGGAGATAAGAAACTACCAGACAAAGAGTTCATTGCAGTGGTCATAAACAAGCTCACCAAACTCGGGAGAAGAATGCAGGTGAGAACTTCTGCAATGAGATAGGAAATATGAAAAAGAACCAACCAGAACTTTAGAACACGATAACCAAAATTTAAAATACACTAGGGAGAACTAACAGCAAATTAGAAAATTCAGAAGCACAAATCACCAGTTTGAAAGACAGGGTAGTAGAAATCACCCAATCTGAACAGAAAGAAAAAAAAATGTTAAGCTAGTTTAAGGGAATTCTGAGATAACATCAAGCTTATTAACATTCATATTATAAGGGTCCCAGAAAAAAAGAGAGAAAGGGGCAGAAAACCCATTTGAAGAAATGATCAATGAAAACTTCCCTAACCTAGGAAAGAAAAGTGATAGTGAAAGTTGCTCAATTGTGTCTGACTCTTTGCAACAACACTGGAGTGGGTAGCTTTTCCCTTCTCTAGGGGATCTTCCCAACCCACAGACTGAACCCATGTCTCCCTCATTGCAGGCATATTTTTTACCAACTGAGCCACAAGGGACAGACATCGAAATTCAGAGAGCACAGAAAGTCCCAAACAAGATGAGCCCAACAAGACCCACACCATGACATATTACAATTAAAATGTCAAAGATAAAAGATAATCTTAGAAGCAGCAAGAGGAAGACAAATAGTTACATATAGGGGAGTCCCCATAAGACTATCAGCTGACTTTTCAGTAGAAACTCTATAGGATAGAAAAGAGTGGCATGAGATATTCAAAGGACTGAAAGGAAGAAACTTGGAATCATGAATTAATTCTCTATCTAGCAAGGTTAGTATTCAGAATTGAAGAAAAGAATTTCCCAATCAAAAACTGACCTTACAAGAAAGGTTAAAGGTACTTCTTCCAGAAATACAAAAATTATGACAGAAAACACCTGACTGGTACAGGCAAACATATAGTAGAGGTAGTGGATCAGACAACTTTATAGATAGTACCCAGATGGAAAGGAAAAAGTAGCCAAATCATCTATATTTACAGTAATTACATATGTGATACACAAAATACAAAAGATTAAAAATATAACAAACAAAAAAGGGAATTCTGTAGAATGTAGATATTTTTATATAAAATTAAGAAAAATCTTTAAAGATAAGCACCATAATGTTTACTGTAGTTCTCTCTGGGTAGTGGAATTTTAAGAACCAGAGTTGGAGGCTCTTTTCTTACATTAATTAGTTTTAAGTCAGGACTGTGGGAGACTCTTGTTTGTTTGTCTGCTTGTTTTAATTAAATAGGAAAATAAGCAATCAGATATTCCTATAGTCTACATCATGATTTTTATGTGTGTCATTTGGTCAAAATTTTTCTGAATAATAGCATTGATTAATATTGCTTCTTATAAACAGTAGAGAAAAACAATATGATTGTTAATCAAGCAAGTATAATTTGCAGATCTATAGGCTAACTGATACTTAGAAGCACCTAACAGTAAAATTTGCAAAATGATTTAAAAAACAGAGCACTACTAGTATTTTCCTATACTGATCATAATTCAAAGACCTATTTGGTTTTATTTTAACTTCTCTCAGTAATTTTCTAATTGAATTTTAGGGGCATGTCAATATTATGATACAGTGCCATGTTGTCATGCAGCAAATATACCCCAAAGGAGTAACTCTAAAAAGGCAGATAATGTTGACATATTCTGGCTTCTGTGAATTTCATTCTTATGTCAGCCTGAATTGTGCAAAACTGAGCTCTAAATCTAAGTAAGAGTTTGTAAAAACATTTGTCATGGTTTATTTATTTAACAGTCACACTGAAATCTATGTTCCTTTTATTTTTCAAATATCAGATACCTTTTTAAAATCAGGCCCATTTAATTGATATTTTAAACTCTGATATTTAAATAGAAGTATTTTAAATATGTATGCTATACATACATTCTTATGCATACTACATATCTAGTAGGGTGAGAGAGAGAGGAATCGCAAGAATAAAAAATTCACTATAGCATAGTTCATCCAAAAATTTTCAGCTTCTTCTTACTTTGTGCCCTCCATCTTAAAATATCAAATTAAGTTTGAGATTTGAAAATTTTTAACAAAAATAATAATGTATGCTCTAAATTCTGCTCAATAACTTTTTTTTATTACTAGGTTCTAAGAGAAATTTTGAAATTTCAATAAATGTGTTAGGATGTACAGATTTCATAACTATAGAAAAAATAAATCAATAGCTATTTTAAAAAGAAAAATCAAAAGGGGAAGATTTTTGTTTCTCATGAAATGTCAGGAGGTTGTGTTTGTGTTAATGAGAAACATTATCTTACCAAAGAATCCTGGTATCCTCATTTCCATTTATATAGGAAATTGATTAATACTTAACTAATTGGCACATGCAAATGGGGATTAACTGAATTCACTTTTCTTCACAATTCAATGACTGTAATTTAGATCCTTACTTAGATTTAAATCTTTTATTATTTTTGAAGGTAATCATCTTCCTGTTGTTAGAAATAAAATATCAAAGCACCATGCTAATTATAGCTTATTTGTGTCTCACAAATTACCTAATTAACATTACTGAAAAGTAAGTGTACAGTGAGCAAAGTTTAAACTCCTGAACTGGAGTCAAGCCCTTTACACAATATAGTGAGGAGATATATACGCTATTGAATGCCATTGGGTCAGATAAGACTTTGGAGCTAATAACCATAGTTAGATATTCAAGTTTTACTTCAAAAGAAAAGCTTATTCTGATGTTTCAATGCAATTACATCTCTGAACTTTCTCAATTAGCTCTCCTAGATAGGTAAGAGACACGAGGAGGTGGGAAAACAGAAAGATGTGCATGGCTGGAAAAGTAAAATTAAGTAAAATCTCAAAAGGTTTATGGCATGTATGATTTGCTTGGGGAAACTCTATAAAATCAATGTAGTCATGGCTTTGGAATAGCTGACTAGTGTATTTCAAAGCCTAAGATTCTGGCAATCATAATTCCTTAGGTTCAAGGCAAAAATCTTGTTAAGCAGTTTATTTATAGGGAAATAGCTAGAAGAGTAACACTTTCTGAGATGTCTAAACCCAATTCATTCACATGCAAATTTAATATATGGCAGGATAGTTATGTAGAATTGTAGGCACATTTTTAGGAGCAGTTCTGAGTTAGCTGTGAGGTAAACTTTTTCAGAAATATTGGGACAAGGACTTCCCTTGGCCATATACATATTAAATATTTATTGAGTAGTTATTATGTATATGAGGGACTACACTGAAATCTCAAGGATTTCCCTGGTGGCTCAAATGGTAAAGAATCTGCCTACAGTGCAGGAGACTGGGGTTCAATCCCTGGGTCAGATAGATCCCCTGGAGAATGGCAACTGACTTGTGTATTCTTGCCTTAAGAAATCCATGGACAGAGGAGTATGGTGGGCTACAGTCCATTGGGTAGTGAAGACTCAGACATGACTGAGCCTCTAACACTTAACACTGCAATCTCAATATGTAAGAGTGAAAAAGACTGGTGAGATTACTGTTACTGAGCAAAGGACTTGCTGCCTGATGCACACGGAAGTCAGTACTATGACTCAGGCTTTTGAGAAAACAAAAAGCTTTATTGCAAGGTCAACCGTCAAGGAGACAGGAGGCATAGCTCAAATCTGTCTTCCTGATCCAGGATTCAGCCAGACATTTCTGAGTTGAGGAGGATGCGGTGATATTCAAAAGCAGCAGAAAATATAGGGCAAAGGATGCTGGAAAGCAGAAGTTTAGGAATATCACATGGTTCTAGCATACTCCATCCTGAACAAGGTGCCAAAGTACTGATGTTTACTTATGTACTATAAGCCAGGCTGTATCCAAAAGGCCCATACTTCAAAGATCCATTCATCTGAAAATTTGAAGGGTATTCCAGATTTCTAATATGGAAATATTACAGTCTTGAATCATAGGTTACTCCAACTTTGCATGATATAGCCCTAATGCTATTTGAACCCTGAGAATCCCTGGAGTAGCTTTCCTATAGACCAAATGTCTTGATGAGTCACACATGGCTTCACTCTAGCTACACAAACTCCAGACAGGTTCTCACTCTAATCAGAGAAAACCTAAACTTTGTTAAGTGGGCAGTTTGTTCTGGGGGTGAGGTCCTCATCTTTTAGCATCCTTCTTTTCTCACATCCAGTCTTTGTCTTCATCAGGCATCTTTTCATTTGTCTCCAATAAACAGCCTATTTTCCATCATTCACCTGGATAATGCAACAAACACCTGATTTGCCCTTTCTGTCTCCCTTATTAAAAATGCCTTAATCCACTGTCCATCCCTTCCTAGCCCTTCTAAAGAGTCTAATAAACTAACCTGTGTTCAGGCTGATAATGGCTTTTAATTCAGAGAGAGTACCAGTAGAAGCATTCTGGAGAAACCTGACCTACCAAAAATGTTGAGGGCAAATGCTGGCAACAGCCATTCCCGAAGTAGAAATCAAGCCCTCTACACTCTTACAATTAGACCAAATGGAAGACTGCTTCACAGTGCTTTATAATACATTTCAGACCTTGAGAGTTGGTTTCCCAAATGGTGCAATGCTTGTTCTAAGAAAGAAGTTTTGCCTCAAATAAAGAGAAGGGTTTAAAATCATGATGTGAATACAGAAGGAAAGAAATTACTGGAAAGGGAGCAAAACCTTTCATCTTTGACCCAGTGTCCCACAGAGTGGAAAACATTTACTCTGAGATTCCATACACAGGTCAATGTACCACAGAAGCCAAGAGTGGTTTTTAAAAACAATAACACTAACCATAAGCCACCCAAGAATCAGAGACTCTACAGGCCAGTTTCCTCCTTCACATGCTCATTTTCAAGGCCACATGGGTTGGGGGAAAATAGTGCATCCTGTAAATTGGTTTTCAGTGTGTATGTGAATATGTTTTAGTCCTGACATATTTCCCTATTGGTAAGAGTGAAAAAAAAAAAAAAGAAAAAAAGAAAGAAAGGCAAGGGAAAGAAAATGTTTTAACTATTGCAAATTTCAATGTATAAAGTTTCCCAGTAGATTCAAAACTGTGGATAGACTTTTAAAACAAGCTTTGTTTTGGCTATTTGCACTTTAAATTCTTTGTTATTCAGTAGTTAAGTCCTGTCCATGGATTTAGCAAGGCAGGCTCTTCTGTTCTCCACCATCTACCAGAGTTTGGTAAAAATTCATGTTCACAGAGTTGGTCATGCTACCTAACCATCTCATCCTCTGTGAATCCCTTCACCTTTTGCCTTTCCCAGCATGAAGGTCTTTTCCAATGAGTTAGCTCTTTGCATTGGATGGCCACGTACTGGAACTTCAGCTTCAGCAACAGTCCTTCCAAAAAAGACTCAGGGTTGATTTTCTTTAGGATTGACTGGTTTGATCTCCTTGCTGTCCAGGGACTCCCAAGAGTTTTCTCCAGCACCACAGTTCAAAAGCATCAATTCTTCAGTTTCAGCCTTCTTTATGGTCCAGCATGACTACTACAAAAACCATAGCTTTGACAATATGGACCTTTGTTGGCAAAGTGATGTCTCTGTTTTTTAATACACTGTCGAGATTTGTCATAGTTTTCCTTGCTATTTCCTACTTAAAGAGTATTCTGTTCAAAAATCCCATAAAATAGCATCACTACAAAACATCCCAATATGAAAGATTATGTGCCCTTCCTTTAAGACCAGACTACCTCTTAGCCAATGTTCTGGTTAGCCAGAAGTCTTAGGTGAGACAAAAGTCTTTCCAACTTTGACTCCAAGAAGGTGTCCCTGCCCACCACAAGTCAATGCACTGGTATCACAGCCTTATTTTCCAGGTGTCAATTCATTACATCTCCCCAAAACAGCTTCTCTTCAGTCTTTCTCTTGTTGATTTTAATATAGTAATAAGAAGAGGAACTAAAAAGCCTCTTGATGACAGTAAAAGAGAAGAGTGAAAAAGTTGGCTTAAAGCTCAACATTCAAAAAATGAAGATCATGGCACCCGGTCCCATCACTCCATGGGAAATGGATGGAGAAAGTGAAAATAGTGTCAGACTTTATTTTGGGGGGCTCCAAAATTACTACAGATGGTGATTGCAGCCATGAAATTAAAAGATGCTTACTCCTTGGAAGAAAAGTTATGACCAAGCTAGATAGCATATTCAAAAGCAGACACATTACTTTGCGGACTAAGATCTGTCTCATCAAGGCTATGGTTTTTCCAGTAGTCATGTATGGATGTGAGAGTTGGACTGTGAAGAAGGCTGAGCACTGAAGAATTGATGCTTTTGAACTGTGGTGTTCGAGAAGACTCTTGAGAGTCCCTTGGACTGCAAGGAGATCCAATCCATTCTGAAGGAGATCAGCCCTGGGATTTCTTTGGAAGGAATGATACTAAAGCTGAAACTCCAATACTTTGGCTACCTCATGCGAAGAGTTGACTCATTGGAAAAGACTCTGATGCTAGGAGGGATTGGGGGAAGGAGGAGAAGGGGACGACAGAGGATGAGATGGCTGGATGGCATCACCAACCCACAGACATGAGTTTGGATAAACTCCGGGAGTTGGTGATGGACAGGGAGGCCTGGCGTGCTGCGATTCATGGAGTCGCAGAGTCGGACACGACTGAGCGACTGAACTGAACTGAACTGAACCTTTAACAACTACCTAATATAAAAATAGAAATAAAATGTAAGCGGAGTGAATAACAGAGTCAGTTTTTTGTCAAATGACTATTTCCTCTTAGTATATATTAGGCCANGGTAAGAGTGAAAAAAAAAAAAAAGAAAAAAAGAAAGAAAGGCAAGGGAAAGAAAATGTTTTAACTATTGCAAATTTCAATGTATAAAGTTTCCCAGTAGATTCAAAACTGTGGATAGACTTTTAAAACAAGCTTTGTTTTGGCTATTTGCACTTTAAATTCTTTGTTATTCAGTAGTTAAGTCCTGTCCATGGATTTAGCAAGGCAGGCTCTTCTGTTCTCCACCATCTACCAGAGTTTGGTAAAAATTCATGTTCACAGAGTTGGTCATGCTACCTAACCATCTCATCCTCTGTGAATCCCTTCACCTTTTGCCTTTCCCAGCATGAAGGTCTTTTCCAATGAGTTAGCTCTTTGCATTGGATGGCCACGTACTGGAACTTCAGCTTCAGCAACAGTCCTTCCAAAAAAGACTCAGGGTTGATTTTCTTTAGGATTGACTGGTTTGATCTCCTTGCTGTCCAGGGACTCCCAAGAGTTTTCTCCAGCACCACAGTTCAAAAGCATCAATTCTTCAGTTTCAGCCTTCTTTATGGTCCAGCATGACTACTACAAAAACCATAGCTTTGACAATATGGACCTTTGTTGGCAAAGTGATGTCTCTTTTTTTTAATACACTGTCGAGATTTGTCATAGTTTTCCTTGCTATTTCCTACTTAAAGAGTATTCTGTTCAAAAATCCCATAAAATAGCATCACTACAAAACATCCCAATATGAAAGATTATGTGCCCTTCCTTTAAGACCAGACTACCTCTTAGCCAATGTTCTGGTTAGCCAGAAGTCTTAGGTGAGACAAAAGTCTTTCCAACTTTGACTCCAAGAAGGTGTCCCTGCCCACCACAAGTCAATGCACTGGTATCACAGCCTTATTTTCCAGGTGTCAATTCATTACATCTCCCCAAAACAGCTTCTCTTCAGTCTTTCTCTTGTTGATTTTAATATAGTAATAAGAAGAGGAACTAAAAAGCCTCTTGATGACAGTAAAAGAGAAGAGTGAAAAAGTTGGCTTAAAGCTCAACATTCAAAAAATGAAGATCATGGCACCCGGTCCCATCACTCCATGGGAAATGGATGGAGAAAGTGAAAATAGTGTCAGACTTTATTTTGGGGGGCTCCAAAATTACTACAGATGGTGATTGCAGCCATGAAATTAAAAGATGCTTACTCCTTGGAAGAAAAGTTATGACCAAGCTAGATAGCATATTCAAAAGCAGACACATTACTTTGCGGACTAAGATCTGTCTCATCAAGGCTATGGTTTTTCCAGTAGTCATGTATGGATGTGAGAGTTGGACTGTGAAGAAGGCTGAGCACTGAAGAATTGATGCTTTTGAACTGTGGTGTTCGAGAAGACTCTTGAGAGTCCCTTGGACTGCAAGGAGATCCAATCCATTCTGAAGGAGATCAGCCCTGGGATTTCTTTGGAAGGAATGATACTAAAGCTGAAACTCCAATACTTTGGCTACCTCATGCGAAGAGTTGACTCATTGGAAAAGACTCTGATGCTAGGAGGGATTGGGGGCAGGAGGAGAAGGGGACGACAGAGGATGAGACGGCTGGATGGCATCACCAACCCACAGACATGAGTTTGGATAAACTCCGGGAGTTGGTGATGGACAGGGAGGCCTGGCGTGCTGCGATTCATGGAGTCGCAGAGTCGGACACGACTGAGCGACTGAACTGAACTGAACTGAACCTTTAACAACTACCTAATATAAAAATAGAAATAAAATGTAAGCGGAGTGAATAACAGAGTCAGTTTTTTGTCAAATGACTATTTCCTCTTAGTATATATTAGGCCATTTGGAAAGTTTTTTCAGACCAGTAAAAGGCTTCCCAGCCTGCCAATGCGGGAGAAGTAACAGACAGAGATTCAATCCCTGGGTCGGGAATATCTCCTGGAGGAGGACACGGCAGCCCACACCAGTATTCTTGCCTAGAGAATCCCATGGACAGAGGAGCCTGGAGGGCGAGTGTCCATAGGGTCCAGAGGGTCTCAAAGAGTTAGACATGACTGAAGTGACTTAGCACACAGACACAAAGTATCATTTGATATATTTAAGCAGTCATTTACTACATAATACCCTGCTTGTGTGAAAAATTCATGGAACTCTCAACTCTTATAGAGACCAGTTAAGGCCGTGGAGGGTTAAAATTGCCTCTTAGAAACATAGCAGTAATCAGCAAGGAATGCTTTTCCAATTTTGTAGGTTCAGAAGAGAAAAGGATTATCTTTTGTAAAATTTTTAATAATGCCAAATGAACTTGTATGGTTGGTACACTCAGTGAATTTTCCCTAGCCATTCTAATTTTAATAAAGTGTTATTTTAAAACAGATGGTATCAATAATATGCTAATATTTTAAGAACATAAACTGAACTTAATAAATTTGAGATTATTATTAGTATTATCCTCATTGAAAGCATTATCTTATTTAATTCCCACAATAAATCTAAAATGAAGGTATCATAATTATCCCTACTTACACATGGGGAAACTAGAGGAAAAGTAATTGACCCAAGCTAACTGAAGTTAGAGCTGAAATTTGAGTCCAATTATGTCCAACTTCTGAGCTCAAACTTTTAATCACTAAAACATAGTCTCCTCCATCATGTATAATCACAAGAACATTAGCTCCAAAAGGCAGATTTACTTACCTGTTTGGTATATCACAATGACTACTGAACTATTAGTCACTGAACTAATGACTAATAGTTCAATGACTATCTTACATAATGGGTACTCAGTAAAGATTTGTTGAACGGAAGAATGATAAATAATGATTATCTTATATCAACACTAGGCCAAGCCTCTCAACTCAGTTCTTGACTCCATAAGGTTAGAAAGAAGATATTAACCTGAAAAAAAAGAGTGGATAAGATGTACAGAGTTAGCAGAATTCCTCACATCACACATTTTGACAGATACCTCATCACGTGCATAAGGTGAAACTTTCTGGAACTGATGGTAGACTGTGCCACTTATGATGTCTCCCCACTACTTATGATAAAATAAGGACTAAGGTCTCTTTATTCCTGTTAAACATATAACTCTTCAGTTAAGTTCAGTTGCTCAGTCATGTCCAACTCTTTTCGACCCCAGAAACCGCAGAATGCCAGGGCTCCCTGTTCAGCACCAACCCCCAGAATCCACCCAAATCCATGTCCATTGAGTCGGTGATGCCATTCAACCATTCATCCTCTGCATCCCCTTTCTCCTCCTCCCCTCAATCTTTCCCAGCGTCAGGGTCTTTTCAAATGAGTCAGGTGGCCAAAGTATTAGAGTTTCACCTGCAACATCAGTCCTTCCAATAAACACCCAGGAATGATCGCCTTTAGGATGGACTGGATGGATTTCCTTGCAGTCCAAGGGACTCTCAAGAGTCCTCCAACACCACAGTTCAAAAGCATCAATTCTTCGGTGCTCAGCTTTCCTGATACTCCAACACTCACATACACGCATGACTACTGGAAAAACCATAGCTAGACTAGGTGGACCTTTGTTGACAAAGTAATGTCTCTGCTTTTTAATATGTTGTCTAGGTTGGTCATGACCTTCCTTCCAAGGAGTAANCAGTTCTAACTGTTGCTTCCTGACCTGCATACAGGTTTCTCAAGAGGCAGGTCAGGTGGTCTGGTAATCCCATCTCTTTCAGAATTTTCCACAGTTTATTGTGATCCACACAGTCAAAGGCTTTGGCATAGTCAATAAAGCAGAAATAGATGTTTTTCTGGAACTCTCTTGTTTTTTGGGTGATCCAGTGGATGTTGGCAATTTGATCTCTGGTTCCTCTGCCTTTTCTAAAACCAGCTTGAACATCGGAAGTTCATGGTTCACGTATTGCTGAAGACCAGCTTGGAGAATTTGGGGCATTATTTTACTATCGTGTGAGATGAGTGCAATTGTGTGGTAACTTGAGCACTTTTTGGCATTACCTTTCTTTGGGATTGGAAGGAAAACTGATCTTTTCCAGTCCTGTGGCCACTGCTGAGTTTTCCACATTTGCTGGCATATTGAGTGCTGCACTTGCACAGAATCATCTTTCAGGATTTGAAATACCTCATTGGAATTCCATCACCTCCACTAGCTTTGTTCACAGTGGTGCTTTCTAAGACTCACTTGACTTCACATTCCAGGATGTCTGGCTCTAGGTGAGTGATCACACCATCGTGATTATCTGGGTCATGAAGATCTTTTTTGTACAGTTCTTCTGTGTATTCTTGCCACCTCTTCTTAATATCTTCTGCTTCTGTTAGGTCCATACCATTTCTGTCCTTTATTGAGCCCATCTTTGCATGAAATTTCCCCTTGGTATCTCTAATTTTCTTGAAGAGATCTCTAGTCTTTCCCATTCTGTTGTTTCTCTCTATTTCTTTTCATTGATTGCTAAGGAAGGCTTTCTTATCTCTCCTTGCTATTCTTTGGAACTCTGCATTCAGATGCTTATATCGTTCCTTTTCTCCCTTGCTTTTCGCTTCTCTTCTTTTCACAGCTATTTTTCAGGCCTCTTCAGTCAGCCTTTTTTTTTTTTTTTTTTTTNCATGGATTAAGCTGAAAGTTAATTTTCTTTAAAGTACAATGTTCACTTTGTAAATAAACATCCTTACGTAAATATGCGTATAACCAACAATGCTATTATTCTGTTTCTCAAGTAGAGTGCCAAAGATGTGTATAAGAGACAGGGGTTGGTCTTGATCCCTGTCTGGTACAATGTCACTAACCTCAGTCCACAGTTCATCAGGCACTCTATCTATCAGATCTAGTCCCTTAAATCTACTTCTCACTTTCACTGTATAATCATAAGGGATTTGATTTAGGTCATACCTGAACGATCCAGTGGTTTTCCCTACTTTCTTCAATTTAAGTCTGAATCTGGCAATAAGGAGCTCATTTTCTGAGCCACAGTCAGCTCCTGGTCTTGTTTTTGTAGAGAGCTTCTCCATCTTTGGCTGCAAAGAATATAATCAATCTGATTTCGGTGTTGACCATCTGGTGACGTCCATGTGTAGAGCCTTCTCTTGTGTTGTTGAAGAGGGTGTTTGCTATGACCAGTGTGCCCTTGCCCTGCTTCATTTTGTACTCCAAGGCCAAATTTGCCTATTACTCCAGCTGTTTCTTGCCTTCCTATTTGTGCAATCCAGTCTCCTATAATGAAAAGGACATCTTTTCTGGGTGTTAGTTCTTAAAGGTCTTGTAGTTCTTTTTAGAACCATTCAATTTCAGTTTCTTCAGCATTACTGTTTAGGACATAGGCTTGGATCACTGTGATATTGAATGGTTTGCCTTGGAAACGAACAGATCATTGTGTCGTTTTTGAGCTGCATCCAAGTACTGGATTTCAGGCTCTTTTGTTGACCACGATGTTTACTCCATTTCTTCTAAGGGATTCTTGCCCACAGTAGTAGATATAATGGTCATCTAGATTAAATTCACCCATTCTAGTCCATTTTAGTTCCTTGATTTCTAGAATGTCAACGTTCACTCTTGCCATCTCCTATTTGACCACTTCCCATTTGCCTTGATTCCTGGACCTAACAATCCAGGTTCCTATGCAATATTTCTCTTTACAGAATTGGACCTTGCTTCTATCACCAGTCACATCCACTGGCTGCTCCAGCAAAGCGCAGCCACCGCTCCTTAGCTTGGACATATCATATATATAGATAAATGACTGACAGATGATAGATAGTCAGACACATCCATAGAGACAGACAGATAAATATGTAAATACACAATCACATATACATGATTAAAATCATTTAAAGTAATAGAGATGCACAAAGAATGTACTTGGTAGAGTTTATCTGTGAAACATTCATCTAAAACATCTGGTTCAAAAAGGCCTTGAAGGATATGTGAGATCTGAATGGGCAGAAAGCAGAAAAAAAGATTTTTTAGATAGGAAAATCATGTGAAAAGATTCAGAAGAGAAGCAGATAATATTGGATAAGGATGGTAGGAGATAGATTACTGATAGCAGATGAAAAAATTGAGGTCATAAAATAAAATTAGAGTCATTGATGAAAGAACTCCAGTGTCAACTAAATAACTTAGTACTTTTTTAGATAAGTTTTGAGACATGGTATGATGAAAGTGATATTCATTTGTCAGCAGTATTCACTTCTCCTCTCTCCTCTCCAATTAGATGATACCTTTTTCCAGTGCAAAAACAGCACAACTCAGAGGTTATCTTCTGGGATCATTTTGAAGACAAAAATTTCCAAGAAACCGACTCTTACCTATAAAAATCTGAATTTAATTAAATGAGGAAAAATCAAAACTTGAGTAAAACAAAAATAAATGTTACAACTGGCACACAGTAATATAAAAAAGCTCACTAATCAAAAAACACATTTTTTTCTCAGGCAATAAAACTTAGCCAATACTTATGTGGTGGGAAATTTCAACCTACATCCACTTTGCCAGTATTAGGGGGTAGTTTTAATTATCAAGACTCCAGAGACTTCTCTTATGTAAGGAAAATATTACTTACAGAATTAGGATATCAACTTTCACCTTATATGTTATAATACATAGAAGTTATTTTCATGGGTTTTCACCATAGCAGAAAATCCTTTAAAACAAATTGCTTTCCAGTTTAAAATATTTTTCTCTATATCAGTGGCCAACTTAATAATTCTGAACACTTTGAGAAGTGAAGCACAGGAAATTTTTTCATCTTTGAGTTGGCATGTTTCCTCTTCCACATCATAATATTGCACTTAGTATCGGCTGGGCAAGCCGAGCTGGCTGTCCCACTGCCCTCCACAAACCACAACCATGAGTATATCTTATTTGGGAGACCAAGTTTAAGTAAATGATTCTCAAATCCGGGTCAAAGGCATTAGCAGGTTGGCAAAATTGATTGTGGTAAAACAGAAATGCCCTTTGTAAAATAACATAAAAGCAAATAAGTCCAATTACTTTGTGTTTTGGTTTAAAAATAATTTCCTATGGGATACCAGACCCTCACTAAATGCCAATAGCACACTGCAACTAAGTTCACCAAGTCAAACATTATCTGAATCCTTTGATTGCTTCCCCACATTCTTTTTCTTTACAAGGTCAATAGCCATTGATTTATTATATAGTCTTAGAATTTAAAATTTATGTATTCGAAATGTTTATGGATCTGAGGATGACTCTTGTTATCACCTAATACTGAGATGGAATTATTCCTAGAGAGAATACTTCTGTGCTACCAAGAAGTAAAATATTAAAATCTATTTAGAGTTGGCAAGAGAATCCACACTAGCCTGTACAAATAGAAAATTTAGTAACTGAAGTACCAAAATGGCATTGTTAAAAGACAGTTTTACACTAAATCTTAAGGAATTTCCCCCCTTATCTTGTAGGATACAACTATTTCACAACATGATAAACGTAGCATGAACTCTGTCCATGGAATTCTCCAGGCAAGAATACTGGAGTGGGTTGCCATTTCCTTCTCCAGGGGATCTTCCCGACTCAGGGATCAAACCCGGGTCTCCCGTGTTTCAGGCAGACGCTTTAACCTCTGAGCCACCAGGGAAGCCATGATAAATGTAGCATGGACTCAATAAATACTTATTCATAGATATATTGTTTGATAATGTGCAAAGAGCACAGAATCAGGAATCAATCAAAGTCAGATCGACATTATTTTTCAGGAATACTTATATTTATTTCAGGAACTTGTTGTTATTGTTCAGTTGCTCAGTCATGTCTGATTCTGTGCAATACCATGGACTGCAACACGCCAGACCTCACTGTCCTTGACCATCTCTGAGTCTGCTCAAACTCACGTCCATCAAGTTGGTGACACCATCCAACCATCTCATCCTCTGTCGTCCCCTTCTCCTCCTACCTTCAATCTTTCCCAGCATCAGGGTCTTTTCCAATGAGTCAGCTCTTTGCATCAAGTGGCCAAAGTATTGGAGCTTCAGAATCAGTCCTTCCAATGAATATTCAGGACCGCTTTCCTTTAGGATTGACTGGTTTGATCTCCTTGCAGTCCAAGGGACTCTCAAGATTCTCCAATACCACAATTCAAAAGCATCTGTTCTTTGGTGCTCAGCTTTCTTGATAGTCCAACTCTCACATCACAACTGAAAAAACCATTGCTTTGACTAGACAGACATTTGTCAGCAAAGTAATGTTTCTTTTTTTGAATATGCTGTCTAGGTTCATCATAGCTTTTCTTCCAACAAGCATATTTCAGGAATATGAATAAAAATAGAAATCTCATTGTTGATGTGAAATGGATACACTGTAAGTTCAGGATGTATTAGAAATAAAAATATTACACACAAATAAACAATTTTAGCCTATAATCATTTGAGCATTTGGGTTGGGTTTTTTTTTTTTTTTTCTGAAACTGGTGGAAATTTATCATTATCAATTAAAGACTACTGTGGAACATATTCTAAAAATAGACTCCCCAAGTCAATAATTTGGAAATAGTCAGAAGTCCTCTTCACTTTATTCTGACAAAAGTGATGACACATATTCTTATTTCATTTTCAATTTAGCTACACATTTTATTTTAAAGACCAACAAGTCTCTCTAGTGTTCCTTTGGCGAATCATTAAATAAATCTCAGGTGCAGCTGCTAAGTTCCCTATCTGAGAAGCACTTCATTTGAACATCAGTATCTACAATTCAGAGTATTTGTATTTAAGATTTTCCATATGAGGTTCCATTTGATTTCTATGTCTCTGATGTCTCAACCCAAGCATCTACTATGGTCAGTCTCTTGAGATTTTTGTGGTACCTCAGTTTTAGCTGTCCCCACTGATTATAAGTACCATTCAAACTTCATAGAAGTATGCACATGAATCTTCCATTACATGCCCTTGGAAAAACCCTGGGAAAATTCTACTGGAAACCACTGCTTTAGCATCTTCAATCAAAACCATTTGAAATAACAATGTGCTGAAAGCTATGAAAGAATATTATTTTTACAAAAGGACTTCTAAACAGAGCAATTATTGGCAAAGGAAACAGAAACATAAGTTGTAGTTTTTAAGAACTATCTAATACATTTAAAAAATAGATAGAGGATAAGGTTTTCTAGTGGATGGGAGTTTATAAAATATTTCAACAGACAGGAAAGGTTGAATTAGATAAAGAGATAAGTGAGCAGAAAGTTAAATTTGCCAACTATGGTAGCATTAGCAACTTGAAATAAGGACATTAATAAAGATCTTTTAAAGGTAAAAGTCATCAAAAAATGTTTGGTGATAGGATCAAAAGATCATTGCCTGGCATTCCCCTTGGAACCATCAGATACACAGTTATTAAAGCCAGATCCTCAGAATTCATCCTAGACTCTTTTTCTTTCTCATCCCCTACATTTATAAATCATCAAATTATTTTAAGTACCTTGATTCTATCTGCCCTGTCCCTCATCCTTAAAGAATTGTCATTGTCTACATCATCAATATTTTTCTCTTACCCCATTTTCCTCACTGTCCTTCCTTATTTCTCCAAACTTATTATTTTTAATATTTTTTAAATTTTTAAATACGCTCATGTCACTCTGATGTTTAGCATTCTTCAGAAGTTGATATTATACAGGAGAAGGTCTAATCTCTTTGCACTGATGTCCAGCACAGGTGGACTGTGCCCTTGTCAATCTCATCCTTCATTGATTTTTGGAAGGCACTTTCTCAACACATTGACTGAGCTTATGATGATTTCTCAAAAACATCATGTTTTTGTGTCTTGGGAAAAAAAATTCTGTCTTTCCCTTCTCCTTGCCTAACAAATTCCTACTAACAAAAATGCAGCTCAACAGGCACTTACTTTTCGAAGCCTCCTGACACCACTTCATGCCAAACTTCTTGCTCTCTCCTCTGTCATAGCACACCTTACCTCACTCTGGAATGACTTGGCATGTGTTCTCCCCCTCAGTAGACTCTGAGTGCCTCAAGAGCAGGAATTATTTCTCATGCAACTTTTTATGTGAATACACAATGTCTGTGGGAGACCTGGTGACTCAGATAGTAAAGAATTCACCTGCAACGCAGGAGATCAGGGTCTGATCCCTGAGTTGGGAAGATCCCCTGGAGGAGGGCATGGCAAACCACTCCAGTATCCTTGCCTGAAGAATCCCCATGGACAGAGGAGCCTGGCAGGCTACAGTCCATGGGGTCATGAAGAGTCAGACATGACTAAGCACAGCACAGACACAACGTCTGTAATAGTTGTCTATTAAATAGGATTTTAGATCTGAAGGAGTTAAGTCAATGTTGTCTCAAGTACAGTTGCCTTGAAGCAGAGCCTGGAATGGTATTTCTACACAAGAGACTGATTAAGAGGCACTTTTAGGAGAAACCCAGGGGGCAGCAAGGAAATGGAATATGACCAAGAAAGAAGCTAAGCAAAGATGTGGTTTTCATTGAGTCCTCAGTTCAGCCTCTGCCTGGAGGGAGCACCAGAGTGGCCTAGGGGTATGTCCCACTGAACCAAAGTGGCCAGGCTTTTGGACCCCTGTGTTAGTCAATGAGTGCATCCTGCCAAGCATTAGAAGGCAGTGATGGTGGAAAGTACTAATTACCTCTCCATCTCCAGGTCAACAGCCAAAGTCAGCTCAGGGAGGACAATTTCCTATAAAGGGAAATAACTGTGAGCCTGTATTGGCCAATGCTTACTGCAGCTGAATTGTAAGTGCATGCACTTAGGAGGAATCTGGGTAAAATACCACCAGCTTTTACAGACATCACACACATCAGCATATTCTTTCTCAAAAGTAGGTTATCTAGAGAAACTTTTCAATTTCAGATTTGATTTCTCTCTTATTCCAGTGAATCCATAGCTCCAGTTTGAGGGATTGACTTCTTAACTTGACATATTTGGTGTCTTTTTTTTATCTGACATATACGTACCTATTAACTGTGCAAAGCCACATCAAGGCCTTTAGTGAGCTGCAGTACGGTTATATTGCAGTACTGCTGCAATAGTTCTTCCCAGGGAAATTTCTAAACAAACTGAATCCAAGTAGTTCAGTTCAGTCGCTCAGTCATGTCCGACTCTTTGCGACCCTAGGGATCGCAGAACCCAAGTAGAGTCCTATGAAAAACTGTGCCTCAACATCTAGTGCTAACTACACATTAATATAATTGGCAGGCACACCAAGTCTCCAGCAAATACTAAAAAGTATTTCTTTGGAATATTTGTTCTTTACGCGTGACATAAATTACACTCTTTTTATTGGTGTGGAGAACCCTATGTTTTATATTTGATATTGGATCCTCATTAACTTCACCATACATGGGAGTCAATAAATGGTTGCTCATAGAACATGCTAAAGACCTTATAAGGCTACGTCTGTGTGAGGCTTTATAATCTTTCCTTGACACATGAAACTAAATAAATGGTGTATCATCATATTTATCTCAGGATAGAAGCATTTTAAAGGTTTGCAGCCCATGGAAACAGTATTATAAATAAACATTTATTAGTATTCATGCAACATTTATGCACACCCACCCACANTGAGTCAGACATGACTAAGCACAGCACAGACACAACGTCTGTAATAGTTGTCTACTAAATAGGATTTTAGATCTGAAGGAGTTAAGTCAATGTTGTCTCAAGTACAGTTGCCTTGAAGCAGAGCCTGGAATGGTATTTCTACACAAGAGACTGATTAAGAGGCACTTTTAGGAGAAACCCAGGGGGCAGCAAGGAAATGGAATATGACCAAGAAAGAAGCTAAGCAAAGATGTGGTTTTCACTGAGTCCTCAGTTCAGCCTCTGCCTGGAGGGAGCACCAGAGTGGCCTAGGGGTATGTCCCACTGAATCAAAGTGGCCAGGCTTTTGGACCCCTGTGTTAGTCAATGAGTGCATCCTGCCAAGCATTAGAAGGCAGTGATGGTGGAAAGTACTAATTACCTCTCCATCTCCAGGTCAACAGCCAAAGTCAGCTCAGGGAGGACAATTTCCTATAAAGGGAAATAACTGTGAGCCTGTATTGGCCAATGCTTACTGCAGCTGAATTGTAAGTGCATGCACTTAGGAGGAATCTGGGTAAAATACCACCAGCTTTTACAGACATCACACACATCAGCATATTCTTTCTCAAAAGTAGGTTATCTAGAGAAACTTTTCAATTTCAGATTTGATTTCTCTCTTATTCCAGTGAATCCATAGCTCCAGTTTGAGGGATTGACTTCTTAACTTGACATATTTGGTGTCTTTTTTTTATCTGACATATACGTACCTATTAACTGTGCAAAGCCACATCAAGGCCTTTAGTGAGCTGCAGTACGGTTATATTGCAGTACTGCTGCAATAGTTCTTCCCAGGGAAATTTCTAAACAAACTGAATCCAAGTAGTTCAGTTCAGTCGCTCAGTCATGTCCGACTCTTTGCGACCCTATGGATCGCAGAACCCAAGTAGAGTCCTATGAAAAACTGTGCCTCAACATCTAGTGCTAACTACACATTAATATAATTGGCAGGCACACCAAGTCTCCAGCAAATACTAAAAAGTATTTCTTTGGAATATTTGTTCTTTACGCGTGACATAAATTACACTCTTTTTATTGGTGTGGAGAACCCTATGTTTTATATTTGATATTGGATCCTCATTAACTTCACCATACATGGGAGTCAATAAATGGTTGCTCATAGAACATGCTAAAGACCTTATAAGGCTACGTCTGTGTGAGGCTTTATAATCTTTCCTTGACACATGAAACTAAATAAATGGTGTATCATCATATTTATCTCAGGATAGAAGCATTTTAAAGGTTTGCAGCCCATGGAAACAGTATTATAAATAAACATTTATTAGTATTCATGCAACATTTATGCACACCCACCCACACAGAGACAAACAAAACAAACAGAAATAATCTTTCTCCAATATTTCAGTATCTTTTCAGAATTAGTGCATTATAGTAAACAACTACTGGAGAAGAAAATGGCAATCCACTCCACTATTCTTGCATAGAGAATCCTGTGGACGGAAGAGCCTGGGGGGCTCCTGTCCATAGGGTTGCACAGAGTCAGACACAACTGCAGCAACTTAGCATAACTGCATGCATTGGAGAAGGAAATGGCAACCCACTCCAGTATTCTTGCCTGGAGAATCCCAGGAACAGAGGAGCCCAGTGGGCTGCCGTCTATGAGGTCGCACAGACTCGGACACAACTGAAGCGACTTAGCAGCAGCAGTAAACAACCACACCAATTTTTTTTTTTTTTCTTAATGAATAGTATAGGGTGTCAAAGAACACTGGAGACAAAATTAAGTCCCAAAAGCAAAATTTATCTTCTGTGTTTTAAATAGAGAAATTAAAAACAAGATAGTTCCTGCTAATACACATGCCAATTTCAATCACTAACAATGCAAAGATGTATATAGCAATAAGAAGCTGTCAATCTTTTTAAAATTCAATTTTCCNACAGGTTTTAAATAGAGAAATTAAAAACAAGATAGTTCCTGCTAATACACATGCCAATTTCAATCACTAACAATGCAAAGATGTGTATAGCAATAAGAAGCTGCCAATCTTTTTAAAATTCAATTTTCCCATTTTCTGTTTATTATATTAGATTCTGACCACACAATCCGATTAAGATCATCACGTGTTAATAAGAGAATCCTACTTGCATAAAGCTAATTTGGAGAAGTGTTTGCAAAAGTACAGTGGCATCATGTGGCACGTTAGCAATGGGTATAAAAAGGTACACAACAAATGTCAATGGCAGTCATGTGTGACTGAGGGCAGAGAAGAGTGTCTATTAATTCAGGAAAACCTGGCCCCACTCCAAGGATTTTTACAATCCCTAGACTGTTTTTAAGACGTTCTCAAAATTAAATCACACATTTAAAATGGAAAAAACAACTAACTGCATCCAATTCAGGTATGAAACTAAAGATAAGGAAATTCAAGCAGCTCTTGGCTGTGTGGTTTGAGTAGATAAAAATGGAAACTGTCCAAACCCTCTGACTGTAGAAAAGTCTCAACATTTGCATTTTGTTTCATTTTATTCTTCAGGCAGTATATTAACACACAGGGGATTACTATTATAATTTTCATTAACACTGAATGCTCTACAATCCAGTTGAACACATAATGTATTATTGAAACCTTGATTTCTAATTTTTAACGGTTGAGAAAGCAAGTGATTATATCCAGTAGAAAAGAAGTAATTTAGTAATAAGAACCAAAATCAGGCCATTTCTACCTAGTTGAAATGAGGAGATGGGTGAAATGTAACAATAAAATTAGCTGGATAATTCAGACAAATAAGTTTTAATTTACTGATATTGAGACAAGTACAATAGTGGAGTAGGCAGAGCTTAGAAAAGGGTTATTTAGATAAATTAAGTGATTTGAAAGTTCTGGAACTTTCACTTTAATCATTTTATGAACACATCATTAAAACATGTTAAAATAGTCCATATTATCATATTTAAAGAAATGGAACATACTGATTTTCCTTAATGAGTTAGGATTATTTTATGAACGTTTTCATATATCAAGAAAATTTTAAAATTTCTCCCAATACTGACCAATTACCATTGTAGCATTTAAATGTGATAAAGAAACACGCTGAGAATTGTTGAAGTAAATATTATTTTCCGCATGTCCCCATATTTTTCTGGTCAGTGTTTTTCTCTTACACACAGGCAGCTTTGTCATCCTTTGATGTTTTTCACAGTACCTATCATTGCTTCTAATTTCAGCTTCTCTTGTCAGTTTCTTCCCTTCTTCTACCACATTATTTTTTTTTCTTATTTTCCTTTGTATTACTTAAAAGTTCTCATATGTCTTCACTTTGAATTTCTAAAAACTGATTTTGAAAGCAAGCACCATATATGTGAATGCTGGTAATTTTTTCTCCTGTAACTTTTGCATTGCTAACTATTTGGTAATTTTTGTCAGTGTTCATGCTCAGTAGCCTTATTTTCAAATTATTTCTGGTTTTTGATTATTTAAGACAGTTAAGGGTGCCAAACACCTGAGGGACTCTGTCTACAGTGACTAATTTCTTATTTTTTATAATACTGTAAATGTGTGCTTTCCTTCAAGGGCTTCAAAGTGTGTCCCAAATTTTTCCCTAGATAATTGTTTCCTCTTTTGTTTTTTGGAAAATATTTCCATAATAGTGGTGTTTCATACCAAAATATAAAAATACTTATGGAAAATTCCTTTCCTTTAATTATATTGCTTCTATCAGAAAAAAGTTATTCTTTTCTAAAAGACTAGGGGTGGGGCATAAATAAGTCAGAAATATCTTTCAGTTCAGTTCAGTTCAGTTCAGTCACTCAGTCTTGTCCGACTCTTTGCGACCCCATGAATCGCAGCACGCCAGGCCTCCCTGTCCATCACCATCTCCTGGAGTTCACTCAGACTCTTTTGTGATCTCATGGCCTAAAGCCTTCCAGGCTCCTCTGTACTTGGGATTGCCCAGGCAGGAATACTGGAGTGGGTTGCTGTTTCCATCGAGTCAGTGATGCCATCCAGCCATTTCATCCTCTGTCATCCCCTTCTCCTCCTGCCCCCAATCCCTCCCAGCATCAGAGTCTTTTTCCAATGAGTCAACTCTTTGCATGAGGTGGCCAAAGTACTGGAGTTTCAGCTTTAGCATCATTCCTTCCAAAGAAATCCCAGGGCTGATCTCCTTTAGAATGGACTGGTTGGATCTCCTTGAGTCCAAGGGACTCTCAAGAGTCTTCTCCAACACCACAGTTCAAAAGCATCAATTCTTTAGTGTCAGCCTTCTTCACAGTCCAACTTTCACATCCATACATGACTACTGGAAAAACCATAGCCTTGACTAGATGGAACTTAGTCGGCAAAGTAATGTCTCTGCTTTTGAATATACTATCTAGGTTGGTCATGACTTTTCTTCCAAGGAGTAAGCATCTTTTAATTTCATGGCTGCAGTCACCATCTGCAGTGATTTTGGAGCCCCCCCAAATAAAGTCTTTACGTTAATATAAATTTATTACATGTCAGTCACATTCTCAAACCTAAACTACATGTAGTTTAAAATCAGGAAGTGATCCAAAGCCATGTTAGAGACTTTAAGAAATGCCAAAATAAGATCATTCCTTAGAGGCAGTTTTT